>CP092866.1:502534-576713 GCA_030710605.1 Cordylochernes scorpioides | reverse complement strand
TCTTTTATTTATATATATATAGATGGCGCGTTATTGCTTTGTATTAATATTTAGCATTTTTTGCCCGTTGAAGAGCCATTTCCCTGAAAGCTTGAAAGACCTCAAAATAAATAAAAGAAAGTATTTTCCCAAAATTTAGTTTTCCTTATATATGAATATGCTTTAGGGGGGGGGGATATGTTGCAGGAACATACTACAGAAATATGCTATAATGATATTAGTAAAATGACGGGAGGTATCAAGGGTGAAATAAGTATACATGTATTAATGATAGTGAATAAATGATCTCTCTGGTACTCGGCTACAGAACTTTACCTCAACAATTAGCTGTAGCTATCTTTATGGCAACTCTTATTTCTTTGATCGTTTTTTAAAATTCGATTTTGTTGTTCATAATTATTTTAAAGATAATGTAATTAAAATGGGGAAGAGAAAAATAATGGGTTTTCCAAATAACCAAAGAAATAAATTATCAATCGTAATTTTTTCAAATATATTAATAGAAAAAAAAGAATTTTTATGTCTAAAATTCCATTCTCTCAAAAAGCTAGTCGTGCTGATAAAACCTACGCTCTAATCGTATTCATCTAAAGAGAAACGAGATTAATGTGAGTGGAAGAGAACGGAAGAGTCGGACAATAACTGCGTTGTAAAACACAGGTGGAACGAGATTATTTTTAAAAAAGGCCATTAGGTACTAGATACTCTACAATAAAAGTCTTGACAAACTAGCCATTACCCATGGTCCAGGAGAGTGTTGGAAAACTGCCAACATCGCTTCCTCCTAACTAATTTAGATTGGTATTCAAGAGAATAGCCCTATAAGATTCTTAATATACAAATTAAATGGTTTCCTTTGGGTTTCTTTTGATTTCCTTTGTAAAGATCGCTTTACTTTTTTTTTATCAAGCTGGTTGTTGCTAATGTATTGTTCTTGTTAGTCTATACACAGGGTAAACATAAGGTATTTCAAAACATCAAAGCCTAATAAATTTTCAAATATATGCACTTGGAGTAAACACTGAAATGTTCAGAATGACGTAGGTGCTTTTAAAAAGTTGAAGGCCCGCTTCTCTAATCCTTGTGGATATATCGTCTATTTAGTTCGGTTCTCTAGCCTCTCTTTATGCATTGGGAAACTTTATTTGTTCCTCTAACGCTTCCTTAACCTCGGCCCCCTCATAACACTCAGAGTTTGAAAAAATGTCTTTCAATTAAAAAATCTTAGCGTCGGCAGGTACACGTACTCACATGGTGCAGTAATGAGTTTTAAAAGTTCAACAATAGTCTTTTCTTTCTTTACAAGTTCCATTTCACGCAATTTTCTTTAATTAAAAATTCTCATTGAGCCTATTTACACGAGGGTAAGGTGAAAAGTTCTCGGCCTGACCCAGAGATGGCATTCCAATCGGCAAACGATTACGCACGCATGGCATTAGTTCGTAGGTTAAGTTTCAATTTTTTCGCTCAAGAAGCGTGTATAAAAGAGTCTTTTCAGTACACGTCTTGCACGTGTTCCGTTAAAATAGAAAAACTTGATAATCGTTCAGTTATCGATTTCTTCGTTTTGGATAGACTAACCTCTTAAGAAATTTATCCTAAATTGACAAAAGTTTACGGAAACTCTGCGTCTTCAATTTCAACCGCTGAAAAGTAGGCAGCTGAATTTAAACGTGGTAGCACGTCGCTCGAAGATGACCCACGTGAAGGGTGGCTAAAAACTACAACTACACCGTAAATTATTGTGTTGCACGATAGGCGAGTAAAGGTGTGTGAGATAGCTGAGGCCGCGGGGATATCGGAATAAAGGGTTCGTAACATCTTTCACGGAGAATTAGGAATGCGAATGCTCTGCGCAAGGTGGGTGCCGCATTTGCTGAATTCATATCAAAAGTAAATGCGAAAACGACATTCACAGCGATGTTTGGAATTATTCAAGATGGGTATGATCGATTTTATACGGCAATTTGTCACCATGGATGAGACATGGGTCCACCAATACACGCCAGAAACCAAACAGCAGTTTAAGCAGTGGGTGGTAGTCCGTAGTTCAGCTCCAAAGAAAGCGAAGTCGATCGCATCTGCCGAAAAGGTCATAGTCATTCTTTGGAATGCCAAAAAGATCCTGTAAATTGATTGCCTTGAAAAAAGCAGAGTATTATTATGAAATTCTTGACCAGATGGATGTTAAATTTCGCGAGATGAGGCCTGGCTTGAAGAATAAATAATCATCTTTCACCAGGACAACGCAAATGCTCACAAAAGTGTGTTGGCAATAGGAAAACTACGGGATTTGAGGTACGATTTGCTCGGTCATCCTCCTATTTTCCTGATTTTTTAGGAACCCTTCTATTTTTTTATTTTATCACATTTATTAAAAAACTAGCCGAGTGACCCGGGAAACACCCTGGGTTTACCCGAAGGGAACGCTGAGACATCAAGAGTATAGATAATGGCTTAAAAATTGCAATGGGTATAATCTTATTTTCTAGAGGTAGCATATCAAGTATAAGGGCGAGTAAAAATACTTTCTAAATAAAGTATACACATTCGGGAAGCTCTTATATATTTTTGTATCAAAATGAGAATGGAATCATATCATCAACATAAACCTTAAAAACATAATCGACAGCACAGCGCAAAAATGTAGAAAATTAATGTATAGAGCAGTGATGAAATAAGTAAAAAAAAAGAATATCAATAATCAAAATATTTATGAGGTGAGAAACTATAGGCATTTGTGAAAAGTTTAAATAAATATATTTAAAGTGAAAAAAAAGAGAAAAAAAAAAAATCAGAGAATAAAATTGCAAACAACACAACTATATTGCAGATAAGACAACATATAAAGGAATGAATTAATTTAAAGGACCTCATTAAAAACTACATTTATAGTTTTATATATACAATATAACCTTGATAATTCGACCATGTTTTGATGTCCTGACCTATGGCCTATCATATAACAAACTGTAATTGGACACTATCGATAATTCGACTCTTACGATAATTCGACCATTTTAAATTTCAACAGGAGATTGTTGTTTAAATACAACTTTACTGCGAAAAAGGTATTACAGAGACAACGGCTGCCATTGGAAATATACAAAATTTATGTATAGAGCAGTCGAAAAAAATAAAGAGACGACCAAAATCAAAATAATTGATAATAAATAGTTTATTAGCACAAAAAATAATAATACAATAAATTTCTTTCAGGTGATAAACTATAGGCATTAGTGAGAAGTTTGAATAAATATATTTGAAATGAAAAAAAAAGATTAGAGAATAAATCAGAATATAAATTTACAAACTATATTGCAGAGGAGATGCTTTTTTATAGAATTCCATTTAAAGGACCGCATTAAAAACTACATTTTATATATACGTGGTTCAACGTTACATGTATGCTATCCAAAGTTTGCACACGTGAAAAAGCCACATAAAGCTGTCCATGCGTAAACACAGGCTCTTGTAACAAAGGTTTGGCCTTGAGCCATATTTGAGCCCCTCAATGCACAGATTGATTAACTCCATAAATAATCGGGAAAAAATGTTTAATTTTTGTTGAAAGTCTAAAAATCTATATGACATATAGATTTTTAGACTTTCAACAAAAATTAAACATTTTTTTCCCGATTATTTATGGAGTTAATCAATCTGTGCATTGTGGGGCTCATTTATAGTCAAAGCAAAAGCCAACTTTAGTGGAAAATGATGCCTCTTTAGAATATAGGGAAGGTTGGTATCTGAAGAAGCCAAAGTTATTTTTTGGCACAAATACAGTGTGTCCAACTTTGGTCTCTGTCAGCATTGTGCTTCAAATACATGAAAGTACATGCGCTGGATCACCATAAGTGTGTCGTTGCAAAGACCCTGCATAGGATTCAAATTTCTCAGAAACAATAATGGCACCATCCTCAAGTTTTAACCGGTGTGGAAGCTTTTCTCTGGGAGTAAGTCTATTGAGAAATTCAGTAGGGTAGTTATTTTTCTCCTCCACATTCTCACACTCTACACTCTCAACACTGAGAAAACACTGACTCCTGTTTGGTAAGAAATTTAAGGTAAGAAACTATAGGAATTAGTGAAAATATTAAATGAAAATATTTAAAGTGGGAAAAATAAAATATTAATAAATTAGAAAATAAAATTTCAATTCTACATTTGTATATATGTGAGTTCAACTTTGCATGTATGCTATCCAAAATTCGCATTTGGTAAAAAGCCACATATAGATATCTATGCGTAAACAAAGGCTCTTTTAGCAAGAGATCCACTCTAGCAAAGGTTTGGCCTGAGCCTTATTTATGGTCATAGCAAAAGCCAACCTTAGTGCTAACTGACGCCTCTCCAGAAGGTTGGTATCCGAAGGAGCCAAAGATATTTTTGACACTAATAGAGTGTGTTCAACTTTGGGCACTGTAAGTATTTGTGCTTCAAGGACTCCTGTTTGGTTAGCAATTCAGTACCTTTTCATTAATATCTAATGAGCTACCAACAGTTTCCCCAGGGAATGCAGGGCTGAGCAGTTAGGGCAGCCTATATCCAGGCCCCCAATGATATATTCGTGGGAACAGGAAAAAAATCATTTGCTAAAGACATGAGCAATGGGGAAAATAATAGAATACATAAAATGGAGCTAATAACATATTTATTGAATTAAAAAACTCTAGCTGTAAAAAATCTAAATAAAAACTATAACAAAGATGTGCTTACAATTTTTATAAAGTACTGACAAGCATACTACCTTCAACCTCTCTAGCTGTTATCTAAAAACAAAACAGAAACGAAAAAAATAAAAATAAAAACAATCTAAATGAAAAATTGTAACAAAACTATGTAAAGGTGTAAATGTAAGTTTTGGCATTGAGCCTTATTTATAGTCATAGCAAAACCAACCTTAGTGAAAACTGACGCCTCTTGAAAAAAATCTTGCCGCGATTTCTAATCTGGTCCAAAGACCACAACCCCAGTACAAAACTTAAACAAGGGTATTCACCCGGACACCTAGACAGCGGTACCCTGACCAAGACACACCAGTATTCAACCAAATGCCAAACCAAAGACGAACAGACCAATGGAGGACCCAAGACTACAAGCCAATCTGCTTTTTTTTGTGGCCGCCCAGGCCATGTCAAACGCTACTGTAGAGATCGCCAGCCAGTAGACCAATAGGAATTAGAAAGACCTAAAGGGTACATACAGACCCGCCAGACTACTCAATTCAATGAGAAACATTCTTAAAGAAGTCCAAACTACCGCCGAAAATCGCCATACCCAAACAGAGAAAGATCCCCAAGACGCCAGTCCATTTCCCCAGGCCGCCATACAAGCCAAATCCCCACGCCGCTACAATCTAGAAAAAAAAAAAAAAAAACTAAGCGTCGCGTCTTCTTTCGAGGGGAGAGGCCGCGGGTGTTAAAAACCCTCCATCGAAGACAGCCGCCAAATTAGAACACAATTTCGTTGAAATAATAAAAGATGACGTTGCATTTGCTGCCTTGATCGACTCGGGAGCCTCATTCTCTGTTATCTTGATAACTCTTAGAGTCGCCGATGTCAAAAAAAGTTACGTCTCTGGGTCGATGCACAATAAGTTTGAGCATCAATGGGTTGAGACAGCCGCTTGTATTTATCGTCCTTCCCAGTAGCAACCCCAGCATCATACTCGGATGGGATTTTTTGGAAGCAACAAATGCCGTGATCGATTGTGAGCGTGCCGAAATCAGGCTTGAAGAAGCTAAAGACGATTTGAATTCGCTAGCGACCGAGGATAGAATCATGGCCTATGAAAACATAATCATCCCAGCCGAATCTATCAAACAAATAAATGTGATGAGCTCAGAACTCAATGAACGAAACAAGGTACTTTTTGAACCTTCAAAATGCGCATTATTAAAAAAAGAACTATCAGTTCCCTATACACTTCTTACGATCAAACACAATAAGGGACAAATTTGGATTGCAAACTCTCGCCCAATAGCACAAATTATCCCTAAAGGAATGTTTCTAGGGAGAATACACGTTTTTGACGAAGATAACTTGACTGCTATCTCGGAGTGCTCTGATCCTGAAGAAAATTTGGCGCAATATATTAGTCCCAAGAATGACAATAAGGGTGACGTTTCATTTTTATAGAATTTGATTAGTAACGACTTATCAGAAGAGCAACAATCTGAAGTCTTATCAATTCTGAAACAATTTGATAAGGTATTTGATACCAATAATGATACAGTAAGACAGACGCCTCTAACAAAGCATAAAATCGTAACTGGAGACCATCGACCAATTAAACACAGGCCCTATCGAGTTTCCCCAACAGAACGACAATTTTTGAACACTTCGCCGAAAAAGCTGCCCCTCTCCATGAAATTCTAAAAAAAAAACAAGAAACTCTCCTGAGACTTAGAATAACAAGAAGCTTTTGAATCCCTGAAAAGAGCCTGATGTCTGAACCTGTCTTAGCTCATTTTCAAGAACACCTGCCAACCCAGCTTCATACTGATGCAAGCGGCTATGGTATCGGAGCAGTCCTCGTTCAGGTCCATGACGGGAAAGAGCGACCAGTGGGTTACGCCTCAAGAACCCTAACGAAGGCAGAGAAGAATTACTCCACTACAGAAAGAGAATGTTTGGCCGTGATATGGGCAATAAACAAATTCCGCCCCTACCTCTTCGGTCGCGAGTTCGTCACCGTTAAGGATCACCACGCCCTTTGCTGGTTATCCAATTTGAAAGACCCGACAGGAAGACTGGCGAGGTGGGCCATTAAACCTCGAGCATACGACGTTACGTTGGCTTTTAAAAGCGGGCATAATCATCAATACGCGGACTGTCTCTCCCGAAGTCCTCTCGAGAGCAAATCGGAGAAGCAGTCGAAGAAGAAGAAGATGATGTACCATCTATAACTGCTCTGACCTGCTTCGATACTGAACAGAGAAAGGACCCTAGAATTAGAAAATTGATAGAAGAAATAGAAGAATCCGGAGACGAACCAAGAAGATATGAACTGGTGAAAGGAACCTTGCACAAAAGGAACTTCGATCCCCTGGGAAACCCACACCTCCTCGTCATCCCCAAGCACCTACGATTGGAACTACTGAGAAGCCTACACGACGCTCCTACAGCGGGCCACCTAGGATTTTCTAAAACTTTGAGAGGGTTAGAAACAAATACCTTTGGCCAGGACTTCTCAAGGATATAGGAAAGTATGTAGCACATTGCAAATAATGCCAATAAAGTAAACAGAAAACCACAGACCGCCTGCGTTGCTCAAACGCATTCCCCCTGCAACCTTCCCATTCCAAATAATCGGAATAGATCTTCTTGGGAGATTCCCGAAATCCTTTGGCGGTAATAAATGGATCATGG
This sequence comes from Cordylochernes scorpioides, assembly GCA_030710605.1. Classification (NCBI taxonomy): domain Eukaryota; kingdom Metazoa; phylum Arthropoda; class Arachnida; order Pseudoscorpiones; family Chernetidae; genus Cordylochernes; species Cordylochernes scorpioides. The sequence goes on along the minus strand of CP092866.1, from coordinate 569,339 downwards.
TCTGTACTGACTATCTTACTCGATTTACCGTTTCTAAAGCCTTACCCCACGAGGGAAGCAAAAGAAGCAGCCAAGTTCTTAATGGAAGATGCTGTTCTCAAGCACGGAGCCCCCAGAGAAATCATCACGAACCGAGGACGAGTATTCCAATCCAAGTTGATTGCGGAACTCACCATTCAATGCTCGTCGATACATCGGTTCACGACAGCGTATCATCCCCAGACGAATGGACTGACAGAGAGGTTAAACAAAACTTAGCCAACATGATGGCGATTTATGTAAGTGTTAAACATAATGACTGGGACGTAATCATGCCCTACGTCACGTTCGCCTACAACACCGCAAAACAAAATACGACAGGTTTCACCCCTTTTAAACTGATCCATGGACAGGAAGCCGAAACGACTGTAGATACTCTTTTCCCAAATCCGCATGAAGATCTTCAAGAGGAATACAGTCAGAAGATTGCCTCGCGAGTCGAAAGGACTAGGCATCTAGCAAGATTAGAAACCTTGAAAGCCCAAGAAAAGGACAAGGCCAGATATGATTCAAAGCTCGAGGCAATGGATTACAACGTCGGTGACCTGGTATGGATTTTTATCCCGATAAGAAAGGTGGAACTCTCAGAAAAGCTGATGAAAAGGTACTTTGGGCCATACAAGGTTACTCGGAAACTCTCTGACGTGACCTTCGAAGTTGAACCTGTGGACCAACCAACCAGGAGACGCCAAACAAGAGACCTGGTCCACGTACTGAGAATGAAACCCTACCATGACCCTGAGGACCAAGCTGATCTGTTCAAGTGATAATTACAGCGGGACGCTGTCCATATAGGAAGGGGGTAATACCACAGAATAATTATTTTGTATACTCTGTTGTTTGCTGGCGTTGCTTAATTAAATTATAGTTTGAGCTTTGTTCTTTACAGTAAAATTGATTTTACATTTTTAAAAAGGTGTTTTATATTCTATTTTTTAAAAGTTCGGAAACTTTCTGATCCTACCGTGTATATAGAAGGAATTTTTACGGGAGGAAATTTATCTATAAAATAAAGGTCGTCTCTCCTGGAAAAATATGTCTTTCAGGCGGAAGCCCTTAGATTGGTAAAGGCCATTGAAAACGCAACCACTTTACCAAATAATCTAACCTTAGGATTCTTCCTGGACAACCTCTCAGTCGTGAAGTCAGTTCTGAATTCTAAGACTGGTAATTACCTTATCAACAGAGCTATGCTACTGATTTCGCGATTGAATCGCAATGGGAACAGATGCACCATACAATGGATCAAGGTCCACAGTGGGATCGTGGGTAATGTCATTGCGGACACACTCGTAAAGCGGGGTGCTGAGTCTGTTAACCCAAGCTGTTACAAACTCGCTCCTTTGTCGTTTGTAAAATCGGCAATCTACGGCCCCGCGCGTGAAGCATGGGAGAACAGATTCCTCTCCCAATCTTCTTCTATTCACACCCGCTTTGGTCTTACTCCAATGAGTCTTTTAGACAAAAGGTATGCGTACATCGTCCTTAGCGAGCACATTGTGGTTGGCCTGTTATCGGGGCACACGTGGAGGATAGTTTCGCCCACAGGATAGGCGTCATTGACGATCTTTCCTGCCCTTACTGCGACGCTGACAGGGAAGAAACTCTGTCACACATCGTGCTAGAGTGCAGCAGCCTTGATACCCTTAGATTCCTCCTTCTTTCCACCTGTCCAGAAAAATTGGGGTACACTCCGCGGGGGGGGTCACTCAAAGACTTTATTTTTAACAGGAGCACTTGGCGAGCCTTCCTGGAGTTCTTAAAAGCCTCTGATAGACTTAAGCCACGCGTCCGCGCGGAGGATTCCGATCACCTGAGTGACTCGGACTCCTCGCCTCATGGTTAACACCGGTCATTAGCGGCCGCTGGTAGACGCAACTCTGGCATGTGCCGCTGTTTAAGATCGGTTTCGCGACCTGCCCTGCGTATGTGATCGCCCCTGAGGCTGTCTCTGTAACCCCAGGACAGAGGAAAAATGGTTTGACGATTCAACGGCGCGGGCTGCTCGAGAAATCGACTTACGCAGCGACCCATTTGAACGCTCTATGCAATCTATGGTGTACTTTTATGGTTGGTTGTCTTAGTACTGGTACCCTCACTAGTAATCTTTGATATAGGATCTCAATTTCTAAAATTTTATATATTACGACATTTTTTTTAAATTAGCATTTTTTTAAATCTAAAACCTTTATATTGATGAGGCTGAAGTGGGGATGTAAAACTCAATTTATTGGTAGGTTGCAGTACATTGTCCTGGTGGGCTATGGTCACCATGGCCCGTTCCAGGGCTGGGCTTGTGGTCCGGTTCTGGAGGGTTGTTGAGGTCCGATTCTCTGCGGTATAGCCGTTGGGAGGGTTAGATCTGGTACAAGACATCTTCCGTTCGCCGGGCAAGGATAAAAAGAAAAAATAAATAAATAAATAGCACGAAGGTCAAACGATAACTGGCACGTTGTATTTGTAAGCATTCCGCGAAAACGGCGGTCCATGGTCAAATACAACTTGTACCTGTTATCTCTGTGGTGCCGTTTCTCTGATAAATAATAAAATAAACAAAATTTTGGATAATTTTGTAACGGTCACGTGTATTTCCGGTCGGTTGCTTGTTGACACACAACACCACCCCCCCTCTTATCTTAGACTCGGTCCCTCGAGTCGCCGTTATCTCTCTAAAAATTCCTTAAGTCTCGACACGTGTGCTAACGTGCTCTGGCGCCTACTATTTTCGTTGCGTCCGTCCTGTGGTCGTAACCTATATGTCGTTTCCTTGATTCTATCCGTTATTACGTACGGTCCTACGTATTTCGGTAGAAATTTCTCAGTTTTCCCTGGTTTCCTGCGGGACGACTCCAGTAGTACCAGGTCGCCCACTTCAAACTTCCGGAAGCGGTCACGGTTCGCAAGGTCATACTGACACTTCGTCATCATTGTCCGGTCTCGGTAGTTTTCGTCGGCAATTTTCTTTAATCTCTCGTTTTCTAAAATGCGGTTGGTCACGTATTCGTCGTAAGTTTTTACTGGCTCGTCGACGGTTGGTAGTCCTACGTCTAGGGACGTCCTCGGTTCTACGCCAAATATCAACTTATGCGGTGTCACCTGTGTCGACGACTGAATGGACGAGTTATACGCAAAAGTCGCCGTTTTTACGAATCTCGGCCACTCGGCGTGATCGTCCTCGAGATAAACTCTGATGCCGTTTTTTATAATGCCGTTGAGTTTTTCGCATAAGCCGTTTGTTTGCGGGTGTGCCGCGGAAGCCATAATATGTTTAATCCCGTACAACCGTGTAAAGTCTCTAAAAGTACTCGAATCGAAAGATTTGCCTTGATCGGATATTATGCATTTCGGAGTACCAAAAACGTAGAGCAGATTGTCTGAGAGTGTGTTGCACGTGGTTTCCGCCTTTGTGTCTTTTACCGGGATTGCGAGTGCGTATTTACTAAAATGGTCTACGATCGTTAGAATGTGTTCGTAGCCTTCTACCGATTTTTTGAAAGGACCTTGGTGGTCTATTCCCACTCGTTCCCAGATGTCTGTTGCTGGTGGTAACGGTTCTAGCGGGGCTGCGGGTTTGAACCTCTGTGGTTTGAAGGCCTGGCACACTTTGCACGACCGAACGTATTTCCGCACGTATTCTTCCAGACCTTTCCAGTAGAACCGTTGCTTAATACGGTGGACCGTCTTCGCTACCCCCATGTGTCCTGCCTCGGGTATATCGTGCGCTGTTTTCATTATTTCGGATACGCTTTGCTTTGGTTCTACGACCAACCATTGGTTACCTTGTGTTGCATGGTTCTTTTTATAAAGGATCCCGTTTATTTTTTTATATTCGTCCCGTGTTTTAGCGTCTGGTAGTTTCCCGGTAATATCGCGGCAAAACGTGTCTTCCTTTTGACCGTTTTCGTCGATCCGTACTGTGCATGCCGTTAAATCGTTGAAGTTGTCTTCGACGTTCGTATCGTTTTTGTGGAACGGGTTGCGTGAGAGTGCGTCCGGTGCAACGTTCTTCCTCCCTGCGCGGTGGACTATTTCAAAGTCGTGCTCCATGAGTTTTAACCCCCATCTAGTAAGTCTTGAGCACGGGTCACGTACGTTAGCTAGCCACGTTAACGCGCTATGGTCGGTTACGACTCTGAATTCTCTCCCGAAGATGTACGGCCGTAACTTTTGTAGAGCCCAGACTATTGCTAAACACTCTAGTTCTGAGATACCATATTTACTCTCGTGTTTCGATGTCGTTCTCGACAAGTAGTGGATCGGGTGTAAAAAACCGTCATTGTCCGGTTGCATTAGCACCGCGCCTAATCCCACGATTGATGCGTCCGTGTGTATTTCTATTCTAGCGTCTGGGTTGAAATGTGCTAGAATTGGCTCCTCAGTCAATTTTTTTTAAGGTTTCGAAGGCTTCTATTTCGGCCGGACCTATCACGAATCTCTTATCTTTTTCCGTTAAACACGTCAGCGGTTTGCTTATCTTTGAAAAGTTTTTTATGAAACGGCGATAATAGCCGCAAAGTCCCAGAAATGAACGAACTTGCTTGACATTTTTCGGAATCGGGAATTCCTTAACCGCCTCGATCTTATCAGTAGCCGGTTCTACGCCGTTTTCCGATACCACGTGTCCCAAAATTGGTAACTTTTGGTAGGCGAATCTACATTTTGATGGTTTTAGGTATAAGCCTGCCCCGCGGAAACATTCTAGAACATTTGTTAACCGCTCGTTGTGTTCACGTATGTCTCTTCCGTACACGATGACGTCATCTAGATAAACCATACACTCGGACCATTTCAATTCAGCTAACAGTGTATCCATGATTCTTTCGAAATGACCCGGTGCCCCGGTTAAACCAAAGGGTAACACTTGAAACTCGTACAACCCGTTACCTGTCGTGAACGCTGTAATTGGCTTGCTTGTTTCGTCCAGTGGACACTGCCAATAACCGCTAACAAAATCCGTGTGAGAGAAATACTTCATTCCCGCTAAACGGTCCAGGCAGTCGGTGATATCCGGTAATGGATATGAGAATTTTTCGGTTACGTTGTTAACTTTTCTATAGTCCACACAAAATCTATAGGATCCGTCTGATTTTTTAACCAAAACGACCGGGCTCGCTAATGGAAATGTTGATTTCCTAATAACTCCTTTTTCACACATTTCTTTAACCTGTTCCTCTATAATGTCACGTTCCTTAGGACTGCGGCGATAGGCTTTTTGTCGAATTGGTTCCGTGTTCGCTTTAAGTTTAATGTGGTACGGTTCGATATCTGCCGCCTTATTCCACTCTTCTGAGAAAAGTTCCCGATACCTGTACAATACGTCCAGTACGTCGATTTTTTCGCTGTCCGATAGCTCCGGGTTTATATCGAACTTCTGTGGTTCGTATTTGCACGTGGCCGTCGTACTGTATCCCGCCTGTTCACTTAGGAAAGAAACATTCGCTATTTCCCCGCCGGATCGTAACAAGCACGAGTTTGCTACCAACCGCACCGGCTCGTTCCTAGTATTTATGACATCAATGAATATCTCGGATACCGTTTCGGAAACGTGTACTGATGGTATTAGTAGCCCCGTTCTTCTTACGCAGTCGGGGTGGGGTTCTAAAATGCCCGCCATTACTGTTGGCCCTTTTAACTTAACCCTCGTTTTACAACGTGGTGCAATTTCAAGGTCGTTTAGTATGCAGTACTTTTGTTTGGGGTTTTTCCGATCGTTCGTAATTGTGCCTAACCTCTCGAGTTCCCGTTCTTCGTTTAGTTCTACCACGTGGTCGTCCGTGCCTATTTTTGGCCTATACAATTCTACCGATTCGTCTCTAAACATAATTTTGCAATGATAGTTTGTTAGAATATCGACGCCGAAAATAATCTTTTCTCCGTTTCCTGGAATTATGGTGAACCTGCCACATATGTCGAAACCATCAATGTTAACCTCCAAGTATGTGCACGTGTTCGAGACTACTGACCCACTTATTCCCCGTATAAGTAATTTTGAAGGCATTCTAGCACATCCTAGTGCGTTGGCTATTCCTTCGTCTATGCAGCTAACATTTGCCCCTGAATCGAAAATCAGTTTGCCTACATGTGTCTCATTGATATGCGTGATTAAACAGAAATTTGTCATACCTGTCCAACGGAATTTTTCCATTGCTGTACCCCCTATTTCTAAAGTGGATTTTTCTAGTGGTACCTTATTTAATGTCTGTTTCTCGTTAACCCCCGGTTGTCCTTTTACCCTGAAGATTATGCGATTGGTGTTACCAGTAACCTCGGAAAATACACGTGGTACGCTCTCTACACTGTTTGAAACTTCCACCACAGGATTAGAGGTAAAGTTGTACTTACCACGTGGCCTCCTTTTCGGGCAATCCCAGTGTTTGTGCCCCGTCTGGTAACAGGTGAAGCATCTTGGCGTCCCGTCCGGCAGCATAAACCTTCTTGCTTTCTCCGTGGGCGCTTCGGTCCTTGGATTTCGTCCTTGTTTTTGTTCCCACTCTTCCGCCGTCCTCGTAGTTGTTTCCCAACTCGTCGTTGTACCTGCCTCCTTCCGTTCCTTGTTCCATTTATCCGCCTTGTCGAGGAATTTCGCCGCCTGTAGGAAGTCGGCCTCTTCTGGGTTCCGCGTGGTACTCCACGAGGCTGCCAGTAGTAGGCAGTCTTTTGGAGCCAATGCCCACAATGCCTCCTTGCTTGAATCAAACGGCGAAAACTCACCTGCCGTCGCGTGGGCCGTAATCAGGTTCATCACGTATCTCCCCGTATCTTCCGTGGACTGGGGCCGTCTCGTTTTCTTTAATTCGTTACCCCTACTACGTGCCCGGCCGTCGTTCCTTGGGTAGCAAAGTTTCAGTGCTTCCAAGACGTCTTCAAGTGCGGCTGAAGGGTCAAACCTGCACTTGATAAATTCGCGGCCGTCAAGTGGAAGCCGCCGTACTAGGGCCTTCGTCCAGTCTCCCTTCGGTACCTTGCTCGCCGTCAGCCACGTCTTGAATTCCTCCACGTGGTCCTCGATGTCTTCCTCCTCCGGGTTGAAACACGGCGTCTCTCCGTAGCCGATATTTATGTTCGCTGCTTGAGGTGCTGGGCCGACACTGCTCTCCACCATGTGATGAGGCTGAAGTGGGGATGTAAAACTCAATTTATTGGTAGGTTGCAGTACATTGTCCTGGTGGGCTATGGTCACCATGGCCCGTTCCAGGGCTGGGCTTGTGGTCCGGTTCTGGAGGGTTGTTGAGGTCCGATTCTCTGCGGTATAGCCGTTGGGAGTGTTAGATCTGGTACAAGACATCTTCCGTTCGCCGGGCAAGGATAAAAAGAAAAAATAAATAAATAAATAGCACGAAGGTCAAACGATAACTGGCACGTTGTATTTGTAAGCATTCCGCGAAAACGGCGGTCCGTGGTCAAATACAACTTGTACCTGTTATCTCTGTGGTGCCGTTTCTCTGATAAATAATAAAATAAACAAAATTTTGGATAATTTTGTAACGGTCACGTGTATTTCCGGTCGGTTGCTTGTTGACACACAACAATATTTTTATTTTTTACAAAAAGAAAATCTATCTTTTCCCATTAGTTGATGAATCATTCCCGCTTTATCTAATCTTCTTATCTAAACAACACCTGTCTTTCTTTTATTTTCCCTAGCATGGGGAATCTAACCTTTTGAACAACCTTGGTTGCGTGCAGCACCTTGATACTTTGATATAGTGTATTGTCTGCTTGCTACATTATTTTGGGCTTAAAAATCATACACTTTAGTTAGTAGCCCGTAAAACCATATTCTCTCTCTCTTTACTTCATCGACCTGCCCACTCTGTGGGAAAGAACTCTCGCAGTCCACCGGTGGCGGAGTCTTTCCTGCGGTGAGCGCCACCAATGACGACTTGTATATATTTTATAAATATGTATATTTATCAATTATTTAATATTTTTCTATCTATTTATTCATATATTTATCATTATATAATCATATTTATTCATAGTTTTATTTTATCTGTATTTAACCCTATATAATCCTATATGGACATTGAAATAAAGTAGTTTCAATCTCAATCTCTCTCTTAACTTTGTAGAGAGAGAGTTTTACTTTGTCCGCTCTGGCTGCAACAGAGTCTTGCGGTCTGTCTGCTTTCCACGCTCACCCCTAGACTCAATACTATTGGACCCGTCTCTGCCTCCCCCTGATCTCCGCGGATCACCACCTTGCCCCCCTCCTCTACATCCCGGCTCTCCTGGCCTCACCTGGCGATGATCTTCTGGCCACCCGTCCAAGGCCCCTCCAACAGTGCTTTGTATATATTCCGCTTTATGCGTCCATCGGGGCTCAAAAATCATTCATTCTGGTTAGCAGCCCCATAAAAGAAGATATTTCCTGGGAAAATAGACACTAAAACTAATGGCCATCTTTTAACCATCTCCACAAACTATCGGACTCAGTTAAGACCTATGTGAATATCATGAAATAAAGTCCGCCCTAAACTGACGAGGGCATTAGCCGAAACCATGGTCTCTAAGTGGATTCTTCTCAGCTTGCCAAAGCTGGTGTTGTGGCTTTGTCACCGACCTGAGTTCGCTAGTTTGCGGAGACGGGCAATAGATGGCGCTTAGTCTTAACAACCATTTTGTCGGAGGGACGACCTTTATTTACACACTATAACAGACAATAATAATTAAAATAACATTCATTCTAGTAGAAACAATGGGAAAACAGAGTGATTATTCAATTAGTTACACAACAGAAGTTGTAATAACTGTGTAGAGTAAATATATTATTTCAGATGATGAAAGGCCCCAAAAATCGTTTCCCAAAAATTTACCCAATTACGCAGTTCCAAATTGAGCTATTAAATCCAATCGCCCTAATGAACCGCGTTTCTTCTTTCGCCTCAATTAGAGCCAATTTCAGAATTGGATAAACATATTTTTGTATTAACAAGATAGAGATTCTCCAGATAAAACATTTCTCCGCTAAATAGAAGCGCTATTTAAACTTTAATGAACACTCCTGCGTAAATACAAGCACATATGCTCAAGGAAATATGGCTCAAGAGGAGATACATTGAGTGTTTACATTTGAACCTCCTCTGTGTGGTTCATATATTCACATAATATAATCTCGTCTCTCTTCCATTGAAATTTGTTATTTACTTTGGAGATATGTACATAGATAGTTGGTTTTAATCCTTGTGAATTCCTATGGCAGAATATCTGTGATTATTTTATAAATAACCTTTGTATATATGCCTCTACTAATGAAATGATACATGAAGAAATGTGCCTGGTAAAATACAAAACCAATTAATTGAAAAAAAAAAAAGTTATTAGATGGCGAGTAAAAGGATATTCCCATTACACGACTGAAGGATATTCTGACTCTAGTAATCTTTGCAACAAACGGAGTACCGTAACAGAAATTTGAAAAGCTTAGTTACAACACCAGTAGTGTTGAAATAGCGGTCTTTTTAACAACAGTAGTTGTTACATTAGCGGTAGTTGAAACCAATTGTTATAATAGCAGTAGTTGCGACATAAATATATGTCTCATTACTAGCAGTTACACTACTAGTAGTATAGTTCCACTACTAATTCCACAACACCGATAGTTACAATACAAATATCACAACACCGATAGTTACAATACTCGTAGTCATGATTTTAATAGTTATAATAGCAATTACAACAACACTGATAGTTCCAATATTCTCTAACAAATCTCTTACAATAGAGAGCAGTTTTCTCAAAGCCATTAATTACAATCTCAGTAATTTCAAAACGAGAGGTGTTACAGCACCAGCTTTTACAACACCAAGAGTTAGACAATTCACAATTAAAATAATTTTATTGGAATCTTGTCAATACATGCAAAGTGCACAGTCTGCACTATTTAAAAAAGATAATAGGCATTATATATACATGTGGTAATATATCCTGTCGACTTTCAATATATGTGGTAATATGCTATGCTGGGAACCTTACTCTTGGGATTGCATATTGTTGAAGTGATGACGCAGTCGTGGTGGCTGAGTAAGCAAGGATTACACACAAGGGAAATAAGCCAGAACACTTGATGGGTTGAAATAAAAGGCAACTGGTTTGGAGGAAAGAAAGACTTGAGAAGGCGGAGCGGGTTTTGATTGTTAATTATCTGATCACATGGTGGTGATTGGACTTAGCTATGGGATGAGCAGAGGGAGAGAGGTCTAGAGCAGATGTCACCTCGGTGGGGGCGAGTCTAAGACTAACAATTCTTGCTTCTCGATTTAACACCAAGAGTTGTCTTCCTTCCCATTGGTCGAAAGATGTCACATGACCTTTTCTATTGGTTGACCTATTTAGGCGATACTTTCTAATTGGCCCTGCGGCTTTCTTTGGTGGAAGATACGTCCGATCTTGTCAGGAAGTATTGGGTGTTAGTTCGACTCTTATAACTTCCGCGGTTATCAGATACGTCCGGTCCTGCTCCGGAAATATTGGGCGTCTCTCAACTTTTATAACTTCTGCGGTCACCAGATACGTCCGGCCCTGTCAGGAAGTATTGACTGTACAAGTTATTAATAATTGCGCCCGCTTTAAGCCTACTTCCTATGTCTTGTTGCTACTTCCTGTCCTCCAGTTACCTTATTCTTTATTAAATCTTTGAAAATCATACATTGTACATGCATAGTGGGTCGGGGGTGCATACAATTATATACAAATTATGACAGATGCGCCCCCTACATGTGAAGAATTCAAGAAGGGGTTAGCCTGAGAGAATTCTGTAAAGGGAAAAATAATTTTGTGGGAAAATTAGTTGTGGGTATTGAGAGGCTATATACAAGCATTGGTGGTGATATAAGAGGTAAAATAGAATGGTGTTGATGATATAGGTTGAGTATAATTAATAGAAATCAAAAAATGTTTTAATTGTAAGAAATCAAAATGAATGCTATGGTACATAGTGGGCTAAAAAGAAAAGAAAATGCGCCTAACTAATTTCTACTCGAAATTGGAAATAAAAATGAGGGAGTTCTATTAGGGCTTTTGAGAAATCAAAAAATAAAAATAAAAAGTTGGAAGAAATCAAAGTAAATGCTTGGTTGCATGGTGAGAAAAAAAATGCTTTGTTGCATGGTGAAAAAAGAAAAGTGCTTGTTGCATGGTAAAAAGAAATGCCTAATTATATTTTACTCGAAATTGGGAATGGAAATCGAGGGATTTTTATTAGGTCTTTTGAGAAATCAAAAAATAAAAATAAAGGTTGGAAGAAATCAAAGTGAATGTTTGGTGCATGGTGAGAAAAAGGAAAAATGCCTAACTATACTCTACTCGAAATTGGGAATGGAAATCGAGGGAGTACTATTAGGTCTTTTGAGAAATCAAAAATAAAAATAAAAATAAAAAGTTGGAAGAAATCAAAGTGAATGCTTGATGCATGGTGAAAAAAGGAAAAATGCCTAACCATATTCTACCCGAAATTGGAAATGGAAATCGAGGGAATTCTATTAGGGCTTTTGAGAAATCAAAAATAATATAAAAGTTGGAAGAAATCAAAGTGAATGCTTGATTGCATGGTGAGAAAAAAAAAAGAAAAGTGCTTGTTGCATGGTAAAAAAGAAATGCCTAATTATATTTTACTCGAAATTGGGAATGGAAATCGAGGGATTTTTATTAGGTCTTTTGAGAAATCAAAAAATAAAAATAAAAATAAAAGTTGGAAGAAATCAAAGTGAATGCTTGATGCATGGTGAAGAAAAAAAAAAAGGAAAAATGCCTAACCATATTCTACTCGAAATTGGAAATGGAAATCGAGGGAATTTTATTAGGGCTTTTGAGAAATCAAAAATAATATAAAAGTTGGAAGAAATCAAAGTAAATGCTTGGTTGCATGGTGAAAAAAAATAGAAAAAAAATAATGTTTTTGTAAATCAAAATAAAATATAATATCCAATTTTAAAAGAAAACCAATGAGTTTTCGTTGATTTGATACTATGATAATATAAACTAATTGGTAAAAAAAATGATAATTAATGATTAAAAGTGATAATAAGTTGAATAAATTGATAAATTGATTATATTTAAATTTTAATTGAGAAAAAATAATGAAAATGATTAATATGAAAAATAAGGTGTATTGGTTTGAACCCTTTTGTATCTACATGCCCTGATCTAGATGTATTGATTGTTCAATTATGCCCTATAAATTTTTTGTCTTTGTGTGTATTGTTGTTTTGAGATCTCAGTGTAAGTGGAATATGTAACGTTTTTGGAAGTTTGTAAAGTAATTATGATTAGTTATAATAGGAATATGAACTCATTTAAATGTGTGTGACGTCTTGTGCGTGCGGAATTGTATGGTAAAAATCGATACGCAGACTCGAACTGGGATCCAAGATTGGTGGCATAGAGGAATCTGTGCGGGGAAGCGGTGACCTATTTTTATGTGTCGGCCAAAAGAGAGGGAATGAAATTGGATGACATGTAGAAGTTCTCAGCTTGACCTCGATTTAGCTGCTGGTCGAGGGAGATGGTAATTAGAAACCGGACATGGGACGTGGGGGGAAACAAGACTTCCTCTCTATTTGCACGTAATTGAAGTAAGAGCGTTTCGTTTTTGTCGCTACGTCTCAAAATTCTCACTTCCTGCCGTCTAATTTATTTTGAGTGCGACTTGCATCTTTTATTGTCTCTCTACTTTTTTTTATTGGTGTTGGATTCATCGATATTTGTAGATAATCGGCAGGTGGGACAGGTTTTTACCTGTTTTTGTATTGTCGTGTGTTATGTTCTGCTCATAACATTGTGAAGAGATGAGTGGGTGTAGTTTCGACGTTATTTGTGTTTTGAAAATCCGGACGTTGTATCCATTTATTAAATCGAATGGTCGTTGTGACTTTAGTAAAAAATGCTATTCAGTGATATTAGAGTGGAATTGAGTGAAAATGAGGCTTACGACGTGAACACGCTTTGAGTGGAGACGTGTCACAGGCGTGGTGAAAGGCGTCTGTGGCCTGAAATGAAAAGTTTTGTGGGGTGACCTGTGACACGAGTCGAAAAAAAAAATTGTGAATGAAAAGGTGTCACGCGAAGTCCTTGTTTGTACAAAATCTAACCTGTTCTCACTATGAACAACAAATTTATTAAAGTCATGGGTGCTGGTTGTACGAACATCTATCGAAATTTCTATTGTTAGTGTATATGGCACCTTTTAATGTGAACATTTTTTTAGTGTTTTGGGTAGACGAGATGATTGTTACTAACGACTGTGCATGCGTTTGTTGGTTGTTGTCGTCTTTTGGCGCGCGTGTTGCGTTTGTTGTGCGGGTTGTGCGTGTTTGTTGCGTGATGACGTATGGGTGCGTGTGTTGTTAGCGTGAAAACCGTCCTTTGGATGGATGTTGTCGGTGTATTGTTGTTGCGAATGTCGTGGTTGTTGCTAAATACGTTTGTGTGATTGTTGTGAGGTACATTTGCGTGATTATGGCGTGGCGACGTATGGTCATGTATGGATTTTGTGTGGTAAGTGTGTGAGCTGTACTGACACGTTTTTTTTGGGCATGGTGATGGTTGAAGCCGTTGTGGCTTGTATTTGAGGGCATATAGTACTGGTAATTGGGTTGAGTGATAAACATGGTGGTGGGGTCAATGAATGCAGGCAAGGGTTGTCCTGTGTGACAAATTTGATTGCAGTGCAAGTCCTTTCGGACAGGTTTGGCCTAGCCCGTGCGTGCATTCATTGAGTACAAAGTTAGATACATGACTAAAGGGGTATGTAGGTTAGATAGAAGTCCAAAGTCAATTTCTTGACGCCATAGGGTGGGTGCCTACCTCAGTTCAACAGGTCTCCTCTGGGACGTCTTGTCTTGGGATGGTTGGCTTGGGGCTCGGGACTGCTCGCACCGTCCGCGAAATGGAAGTGAAGTCCGGTACTGGAATATCGTTTTGGGACCGTTTGTACTGTCCCGGGTCGCGCGGATTGGTTTCGGGGGCGGTGTACGGCATGGCGGTGGATGACTCCTCGGTGGTCGGTGTCCGGCCTCGGTGACACTCGCCTGGGGTTGGCGGGGGTTGTGTCCGTCGTCCTCCCCGGGGGATGGCGCTCCGGAACTCCGTCTCACCTTGCGTGGCGTTGACTCGTCGGAGGGCCACGGTCATCTGCCATATGATGGCCGCTAGAAGGCGCCTGGTCGCCTCGCTTCTTGTCCGCTTCTTTCCTCTGGGCTTGTCATTGCCGTTTGTTTTGCTGGCGCCTGGGCTAATTTCCATCTTTATCCTGTCGACTCTTCATTATATGTGGTAATATATCCTGTCGACTTTCAATATATGTGGTAATATGCTATGCTGGGAACCTTACTCTTGGGATTGCATATTGTTGAAGTGATGACGCAGTCGTGGTGGCTGAGTAAGCAAGGATTACACACAAGGGAAATAAGCCAGAACACTTGATGGGTTGAAATAAAAGGCAACTGGTTTGGAGGAAAGAAAGACTTGAGAAGGCGGAGCGGGTTTTGATTGTTAATTATCTGATCACATGGTGGTGATTGGACTTAGCTATGGGATGAGCAGAGGGAGAGAGGTCTAGAGCAGATGTCACCTCGGTGGGGGCGAGTCTAAGACTAACAATTCTTGCTTCTCGATTTAACACCAAGAGTTGTCTTCCTTCCCATTGGTCGAAAGATGTCACATGACCTTTTCTATTGGTTGACCTATTTAGGCGATACTTTCTAATTGGCCCTGCGGCTTTCTTTGGTGGAAGATACGTCCGATCTTGTCAGGAAGTATTGGGTGTTAGTTCGACTCTTATAACTTCCGCGGTTATCAGATACGTCCGGTCCTGCTCCGGAAATATTGGGCGTCTCTCAACTTTTATAACTTCTGCGGTCACCAGATACGTCCGGCCCTGTCAGGAAGTATTGACTGTACAAGTTATTAATAATTGCGCCCGCTTTAAGCCTACTTCCTATGTCTTGTTGCTACTTCCTGTCCTCCAGTTACCTTATTCTTTATTAAATCTTTGAAAATCATACATTGTACATGCATAGTGGGTCGGGGGTGCATACAATTATATACAAATTATGACATACACTATATACAATGAATATGGCGCCTCTGCCAGCGCTGCAGAGTTTGGTGGAGAATCGCCAGTGGGTCTCCTGCGACACCACGCATTTCGCGATCAACGAAGAATACGTAGATCGCGTACTTTGCCGCTGAGGTAACCAAGAGTTAGATCAATTATAAAAATTCAACAGTTTCGATATCAGCAAATTTTTATAATACTCAATTTGTTACAAACCACGGAAATTTCAAAAGTTTTAAAAATAGAATAAAGGCAATGGAGGATTCAAGTTGATTTTGTGGTATTGAGGAACAAACCTCAAGACATCTACTGATCGATTGCCCAGCATTTCAAGATTATAGAATGAAGAATGAACTAGTTGTTTGTGAACTTAACGATTTGATTTCCGATAAAAATCATATTTAAAGTTCAAATCATTTTGAAATACATTCTAAACTTTCTACAAAATCTGGATCTCTAATGTTTTCATGCGTGGAATAATGTAAATAACTAATGTAAATAAACTTGTTTGGCGCAAGTATCCCTTGCGGGATATAGCGCTTTGGAAATAAAATAATTGATAATTGATATCCGCAAATAAAATAAAAAATAAGGGTCGCTCCAAAAGGTTTTCAAATCAATATTAAATAATTAAAATATTAAAAAATAAATTATACCATTAAAATCTACATGCATATTTTACCCAACATAAACTTTTCCTAAAATAGTAACAACAATTACTCATAGAGGGCGTGACTTTGTTTACAGCAGCAGCGGTAATTTCTGAACATTGCGTAAGACACAATGGAGTTGATTAGAGAAAGTTTACGCGCCATGATCTTTTATGATTATAGAGGTAATTCAACTTCTAAAGAATCCCATGAAAGTTTGATGAAAGCTTTAGGAGATAAAACTCCTTCTAATAGGACAGTTTTTAATTGGTTTAATGGATTTAAATTTGGAAAAACCAACCTTGAAGATGAACCTCGTTCAGGTCGACCACCAAAAGCAATGACCTAAGAAAAAATTGAGCTGGTAAAATATTTACATAGAGAAGATCGAAGAACTACGTATCAGCAGTGAGAAAAAAGTGTGGGCATTGGATCGGCAGCAATTTACATCATCATTAATGACCATTTAAAATACAGAAAATTTGTTAGTAGATGGGTACCTCCCATCTTGACTGAAGACCGAAAACTTGGTCGCGTCAAATGGTGTAATTTCACGTTGAAAAAAAAATTGATGAAGGCAAATCAAAGGCTGTTTTTAAAATTAATTCAGGTGACAAAACTTGGATTTACAATTTTTATACAGAAACAAAACGGCAATCTATTCTTTGGTGCTATTCGAAATCACCTTCTCCTAAGAAAGTCCGCAGAGCTCGAAGTGTTGGAAAACAAATGATCGCTTATTTTTTTAAAAGTAAAAGTGGTTTAATTGATATTGTGAAGTTAGAAGAACGAAATACAGTTAATAGTTACTGGTATACAACAAAATGCCTTCTAGAAGTATTTGAAAAATCAAGCAAAGCATACCAAGAGCTCAACTTAGAGGAGTCCTTCTTCACCGTGGCAATGCAAGACCGCACACCTCAGCCCAAACATTAGACCTTTAAGCCAACTCTGGTGTCCAATCAGTCATTCATCCACCATATCATCAGACCTAGCACTTTGTGACTTTTTTCCAAAAGTTAAGTTATTGTTGAGAAAGGGATGAAATTTGAAACTGATGATGAAAAGAAAGCACTGCAAGCCTTTATAAATGCAGTAAATTCCATCCCCGAAGATGACTGGTGTAAGTGCTTTGATAATTGGTTTTCACGGATGGAATCTTGCATAGATGCTAAGGGTGAATACTTTGAGAAAATATGGATATGTGAAAGTTGCAGCTTCAATAAAAATAAGTGAATGCAAAAACCTTTGGAATGACTGTTTTAATGTCCATCTATACAGAGAGCCAAACAACAACTGACTCACCCGTGCAGCCGAGGTCACGCTCCGCTGCGTCACGTGGGGAAACATAGGTAGATGTTTTCTTACATCTTCTCAGCACATCCCCCTTTTTAAGACTTGAAATATATATATACATTACAAACTTTAAATGCATAATATAATTAATAATGAAGGCGATCCACAGGTTTAACAATTCGTCCACTCCGGGTTCTTATCTGGCCGTCTTCTGAGTCGTTAGAGGGATAATCCACAACTGGGGTCTTTTCATTTTCAACCAGTTCCTCCCCCGAAAAGGTCGACGTCGATGGGTCGGCTGGATATTGCACTGCATATCCTTTTCGTAGATGGAACCTGTTTCGACGTAAAGTCCCAACTGGAGTATCAACCAAATATGACCTTGGTGTCGATGCCTTCTGCTTTACAACCCCCCAGGTTCGCATATCTGTAATCCAAACAGTGTCACCTTCGGATAGCTCCTCCATGTCCGTAGCTCCGCAGCGTCGATCATATCTGGATTTCATATCCTTTCTCCTTCTCCCCTCCTTTCTTTTCAGGGTCTGAGAGTCCACCAACTTTGGATTAAGATTCTCTGGTGCAATTGGCAAGGTCGTTCGGAGTTTACGTCCCATGAGAAGCTCAGCAGGGCTGTAACCGTTCTCCAAAGGGGTCGATCGATACTCCAGGAGTCCAAGCGATGGGTCTTGATTTTTCTTGAGGATCAACTTAGCAATTTTCACACCTGCTTCTGCCATCCCATTGCTCTGCGGGAATCGAGGACTTGAAGTCACATGTTGGAATCCGTACTGCCTTGCGAAATTTGCAAATTCACGAGCAGCTCCAAATTGCGTCCCATTATCGCTTACAACAGTTTCTGGTATTTCATGTCGGGCAAATATGGATTTGCAACTACGCACCACCACATTGGCTGTGAGCCGATCCAGCTGAACCACTTCAGGAAATCGAGAATAATAGTCAATGACGACTAGATACCACTTATTCTCGAACTTGAACAAATCCATTCCAATCTTTTGCCACGGTCGCGTAGGAAAGTTGGTTGGTATCAAAGGTTCATGTTTTGAGACGGCTTCCTGGATACAGACACTGCACTTTCTGACCGTTTCCGCGATCTCCTCCGAAATTCCAGGCCACCATACCGTCTCACGTGCGCGAAGTCTTGTTTTTGTAATCCCGAAGTGCCCAGCGTGCAACTTATCTAGGATCTCCAGTTTCATACTTGCTGGAATAACAAGACGACAGCTACGCATCAGTAGTCCATTTTGAACGCCGAGTTCATCCTTGACATGCCAATAAGAGAGCAGAGCCTGTGACATTTTCTTCTTATCTGGCCAGCCTTTCTCAAGGTAGTTGACTACTGCTTTCAGGGTCGTATCTTCTTGTTGAGCTTCAAAAATCTTCGTCAACATCTCGTCTTTGTCGGTTATACTCGAGAGAACTGCATTTATATGCGCTGAGGTTTGCCGTTCGTTTTCACCTCCCTCGGTTGTAAGCTCGAGAAGCTCCTTTCCAGGGATATGCACTATTTCGAATCCAAACCTCATCATACGCATTCGGAAACGTTGCAGTCTTGGGGTCAGCGAACTCAATTCTTTCGTCGAAAATAGAGGAATGAGAGGCTTATGGTCGGTCTCAATTCGGAAACGCTTTCCAAGCAGGAAATCTTGAAAACGTTCGCAAGCCCATGTAATTGCGAGAGCCTCTTTCTCGATCTGAGCATATCGTTTTTCGGTAGGTGTCATAGTTCTAGAAGAATAAGCAACAGGTCGCCAGATTCCATTCTTACCTTCTTGCTTCAGTACCGCTCCCAAGCCGTATGAAGATGCGTCGGATGACACCATAGTTGGTTTCCTGACGTCGTATGCTGCCAAGATGGGTTGAGTCGTGAGCAATTCTTTCAACTTTCGGAATGCTCGCTCCTGGCTGCAATCCCAAACGAAGTCTTGACCTTTCACCAACAACTGATTCAGTGGAGCCACAATTTCAGATGAATTTTCCACAAAGCGTCCCAGATGGTTCACCATGCCAAGAAATCTTCTTACGCCATGAACATCGGTCGGAGCAGGCATCTTCGCCACTGCTTCGATTTTCGCTGGATCTGGTCGAATACCGTCTTCATCCAGTATGTGCCCAAGAAAATTAATTCTTGGCACGCCGAAGACACACTTGGCCTTGTTTAGTGTAACTTTCGCCTCTTTCAGTTTTCGGAGCACTAAACGAAGAATTCGATCGTGAGTCTTGGAGTCGGAGGCAAAAATCAGGATATCGTCCAGGTAACACATTACACCGTCCATGCCTTGCAAGATTATTGATATAACTCTCTGAAAATACTCTGGGGCGAGTGAGATTCCAAATGGCATCCTGCAGTATTTATATCTCCCAAAAGGAGTGATGAAGGTCGTTAAATGCTGGCAGTCCGGGCTCAACGGAATCTGGTGAAAGCCACTGTTCGCGTCCAGTTTCGAAAAGAATCTTGCTTCCCCCAGTTGCCCCAGCATGTGCTCCACCACTGGCATGGGATGCACTTCGCGCTGTACATGTTCGTTCAGCCTTGAGAGATCCACACAGAGTCGTATGTCGCCATTCGGTTTACCAGCAATCACAGTCAGTGCACACCATTCAGTCGCAACATTAACTTGTGCTATGATTCCCGCCTTCTCGAGCTCTTCCAATCTTGTTTTGAGCTTTTCCATCAAAGGTATTGGTACCCGTCGAGGAGTATGCACAGCATATGGGTTTGCTCCAGGTTTCAATTTGATTTCGTAAGGGTTTCCGATCTGTCCCAGTCCTTCAAATACTTCAGGGAATTCCTTGATTGGGTTAATTCTCGTCGCAACCACTTCAATCCGCCTCGCCAGGTTCAAGAGCTCACATGCCCGGCGACTCAGAAGAGGTTCACTCAAACGACGAATGACATAAATCTTCTCCTTGATTTCATAATTGCCATTTCGCAGCGTTGATATAAACATACCCACAGTCTGAAGTTCGGAAAATTCAGCAGCTCTAATGTTGATATCACTTTCCACTAGTCGTTGCTGTCCCATTATCTTCTTGAAGAGACACAGAGGAACACATGTTACATCCGCCTGGGAGTCGAGCTTGAACTTCACCTTTTTCCCGTTCACTTGGATTTCTGCTGTCCATCGCCTCCTGCACTCGTCTTCATCATCATCGAGATTAGATGAATCCTCCACAGCTGAGACCTCCAGGAGAAAACCAATTTCTTCATCAAGTTCAGAAACTGCTTTGACTTCCGCAGTCTTCGCCTGCTTATCTGGGCAGCAATTTGCAAAATGGCCAGTTTTTGAACATAGGTTACATCTTTGTCCTTCAGCACGGCAAGCTTGTCCTTCCCTGTGGGTGAAACCTCCGCATTTTGGACATCGTGATCTTGTTTTGGCTGACTTCTCCTTCTTCCTCGAAGGCTGCTGTTGTTGTTTCGGTGATTGTTTCTTCGAGTTGAACTTCACCTGATTGACCTTTTGGCTTGTTGAGGGACGCTGCAGGTCGACTTGCTGCTGTCGAACGGCTTCCTGCTGTCGAACCATCTTCACCGCCTTTTCCAAAGTCAGTTCGCTGTCCAACTGCATTCTTTCAGATAAAGCTTTGTCCCTCACTCCAACCACTATTCTGTCACGGATCAACTGCTCATGAAGACCCTCAAATTCGCAACTATCAGCCAATTTGTACAATGAAGTGATGAATTCGTCCACTGGCTCCCGATCCTCTTGGATTCTTGAATTAAATTTCGCACGTTCGTAGATAATATTCTTTCTGACACAGAAGTGGCTGTCGAACGCCTTGAGGACGGAATCAATTTTCGTTGCCTCTTCCTCCTTTTCGAACTTGAAGGTCCTGAATATATCATCAGCGCGGTCACCCATCAAGTACATGAACAAATCGATCTTGTCCGCCTCCTCTTTCTTCTTCATTCCACTGACCACGAGGTATCGTTCGAATCTTTTCCTCCATTTGGGCCATTCGTTGGGAGTCGAGAAGTCGAAAGTTTCTGGAGGTTGAATCTGAGCCATGTTGAATTATCTTCCAAGGTATGCAAAAATCGATATTTTGCAATATACGGGTTCGTATTTTATCCAGCTATCGCTGCCACCATGTTTTAATGTCCATCTATACAGAGAGCCAAACAACAACTGACTCACCCGTGCAGCCGAGGTCACGCTCCGCTGCGTCACGTGGGGAAACATAGGTAGATGTTTTCTTACATCTTCTCAGCACAATGACCCTTGTAGTTTACGTGGTTCTTAATAAATGATGTGATAAAAAAGGGCTCTTCCAAATCGTGCAACTGAATGTTGCTGGTGCTAACTGCAAATGCAAATTTCTTAGGAATATCTGCATCTCTCAAATATCTGCAATTTTTTTTTATTTATCACACATTTGGCCAATACTCTTTATATGATTGTTAAGAAAAGCCAACCGCGCCTTTCGGGCCGTTGATTCTCACTACACTGGTGAATGGCCGGCCACCAGCAAGGGTTAGTTGCACGATCAGGAGGAACCTTTTTATTGATCCTACTATATCATCCTAATCTATTATTTTCATCTGCTCAACTTTAAAACTTATTTTGAGCATTTTACAGCTTGCTCAAGAAGTTTTTGCCACAAGGCATTTTTTTCAGGATTATAAAAAGATGCGGTGGGAGAGAGAGAAGCTCCCATTGGTAAGCCTTTAACGTACAACCTGTATGACGCTGATTAGAAACGCATAGGTGGTTGGTTTTTCAAAATGATTCTAGAAAGAGGTATTAGCTACTTCTCTAGAAAATATTGAGCCAACAGATAGCTGAGAGGGATTTATTTTTGATAGATGGTAGTGATCACCCCCCATCAGTACTCTTCAGTCGCACGATCAGCACCATTATGTTCTACTATATGACCCAGATATATTTTCTTCTTCTCTACTCTAAGCACTTTCTAAGCAATACAAGGTTTTTCCAAAATGGGGCTGGGAAAATATACAACGCATGATTAAAAAATCCAATACTTAATATCAAAACATAAAACATAACAACACGGCGGCATTTACCATCATTTGACTCTAGGCGATTAAAGTTTGTCGAACACTCTCAAAAGGAAGGCACATTGGACACTATATTTTACGTTAATTATGAATATAATAATCAAAAACCTAATTTAAATCAAATTTTGTCATAAAATCGACAAGCCCTTCTATGAAGCTTTGGAGTTGTAAAAATTTGGCGATGAACATTTAAGATCAAAACTCAAAAATTTTCACAAATTAAAAATGACCTAGACTCAGTGGATGATCTTGTTGAAAGTCGAATTATGCACCGGAACTCTAAAAAATAGCACAAATTGCAAATTTAACTAAGGTATAATATCTACGAGAGACATATAGAGGAAGAAATAGGGACATCTCACGATGTAAATTGATCGGCGCTGCAACGGATGGATTGTCGCATCGCTCCGGTAAATATTTTGTTTTTTCCTTTATATAATGTTAAAATTCTTTTTGTTTTTCCTGAAAAGTTCATAGGATAAGGTTTGACTAGACGTATACTGAAATTAGTAAAAATTGCAAATGGATTTACTGATAAGAACACTAACTGCTAAATTAGATGAAATCTATGAATTTTTTGACAATAAAGTCAAACAAAAAAAAAAAAAAAAACCAGAAAAACCTAACAAAAAATGATCTTTCCTTTCTATCTACAATGGTAAGGCAGACCAAGGAAGGCATTACGGCCTTGGGAGATATCAATAATCGGGACTTTGTGGATCAACTTTCTGTTCAAGTGTCTGATGTCCTTGATCAGAAACTGGACAAATTCAAGGGAGAACTGAAGACCTTGAGACCCTCCTTTTCAGAGGTTTTGAAATCCCAAACAGCGAGAGAAACTATGTATAACAAACAAAGTAGTGATAAAGAATTTGTAATTATAGCGCAGCCTTTCAATGAAGAAAACATTACAGATGTACACCACGCTATTGCTGATAGGATCAGAGTGTTAAGAGAGGAAAATAAGAGGGTCCGAGTCAATAAAATTATAAACACAAGAAAATCAATTATTATAAAAACTTCGGATGAGAAATATTCTAATTTCCTAAAAGATGAATTATGCGAATCAACCCAACTTACAAATCTATGCAAAACATTCATTCCGACCAAAAGAGATCCTACTATAATGGTTAAAAACGTTAGTAAAATCACCGAGGTAAATTCCTTCAAAGAAACAATCTGTCAGATGAACGACGAACTAAAGGATATGAAAAGCGAAATTAAAGTGCTATTCTGCACAAAAACTAACACCTCTACCCACAACATAGTTTTACGAGTTTCTCCTAGAGTTTATCAAACCATTAAGAAATTAAACAATAAAATCTACACTGACTGTGAACGATGCGTTGTTGTAGATCGGTTTCTGGTGAAACAATGCCAGAAATGTCTGAAATTTAACACCACCCACAAAACGGCAGAATGCCCTAACACCCCAATATGCAGGACATGTGGAGTTCAGGGAGTTCATGATTGCTCAGGAATTCCCAAATGTTTCAATTGTTTCCAACATCCTAAGTATAGAAACAGGCCCTCATCACACAGAGCAAACTCAGAGGAATGTCCTATGTATAAAACACAAATAGACAGAATAATCGAGAGAACAAGTTATTTCCCAACTGAACAATCAAGTAACTAACTAGTACAAGTCGAACAGGATCAAATGCAAGTTCCGTTGATTAGGTGTGTGCAACCCTAAATATAAAAATAGCTCAACGAGTCATAGGCCAAATTCTAACGTGTGCCCGCTTTATAAAATACAAACAGATCGAATAATCCAAAGAACACAATATTCTCCCATAAATGAAGAATAAAAAACACCCAGTTTAAATTATTTCATTGGGAAAATGAATTAAATGTTTACAAAAAAATTTAAGAAAAAGTTTCATGGCATTGAATGAGCTTCAAGCTGCAATAAAAGACAACCCACCAGATATCATCCAATACAGGAACCCTATATAATTAATAGAGATGTAATTTTCGATTTAGAATCTCAAATAGTGCATTCAACGACAGATGAACAAATATACACTGCAACGATCTTTATGAATAAGTGTTTAAAATATAATAAAATCAATAAATTCACAAACTCCTTTTGTACAACCACCTCTATAAATTCAGCAAAATCAAATACTGTTATTGCAAACTTTTATATACATCCACATAGATTTAATGACACTCATCTAAAATTTATCAAGGAGCTTCTGGATACCTACAATCAACAACCTATTATACTATGTGGTGACTTCAATTCTAGACACCCAGTCTGGTTTGATCCGACGACAAACTCCAATGGTTTCAAATTCCACTCCATTATAGACGAACATAGCCTATTTATTCATAATCCTAAGATACCCACCTGCCGAAATTCAAGCATTATAGATCTTAAGATTTCAAACAAAAAATCAATAAGTTTTGTACAAAACTGGAAACGACTATATTGACGCACACTTCAGATCACGTTGCAATAACCTTTGACAATTATCATAATTTTAACAGGCAAAGGACAGTTCAAAACTCAACATGGAAATTTATAGAAAAAGATGCAGATTGGAAAACATTTACCGAAAAAATTCAATACAAGATGTAGATAATATTATCACCAAGATAAACCACGCGTCAAACATCAAAGATATCGACAACATTGTAAAGACTCTCACACAAATAATTAAAGAGGCAGATTATCTGTCACTAAATGTCAAGACAAGTAGCGGAAATCATAAAACAAATACATACTGGTGGGATGGGAAGCTGGAAAATATGAAAAACGATTTCCACTATATTAGAAATTTGTATTATCGGCATGGAGTGGTCTCTCTCTCTCTATGAAAGGACCTATAAATCAATGAGAAATAAATATTTAAATAAAATTAAAAAGGCAGAAAGAGCGAGTTGGAGAAATTTTATAGAAGAAAGTCATTCAACTAACGCATTTGGTAATGCTTATAGGATTTACAAGTCATTGAGATCGAAAAATAGGAATTTAGGATTACCTCTAATAGATAATTTACCAGATCATTTAAAGATCGACAAAATAAAAAGTTTAATGAACGATCTATTTCAGGATGGTATTGGAGGTTTAGATGAAGATGATCATATTTTGATTAGAAATTATACGCCTTAATATAAAAATAGTGTTTATATTGAATCCAAGGAAATAGAGGAAACAATTTTAAAAACTAATATTAAAAAAGCACCGGGCCCTGATTACATTAGTAACAATATGATCAGGCAATCTAAAATAAAAATAATCCCAATTCTGCATCAATTATTCAATAAATGTATAGAAATGGGATATTATCCGGATGAATGGAAAAAAATCATTCTTAAAAATAATTCCAAAACCAGGCAAAACGAATTATGAAGTAAATAAAAGTTATAGACCTATATCATTGACATCTAATCTCTCTAAAACATTTGAGAATATAATAAAAAATAAATTAAGTAACTATTATTTAGAAAATAATCTAATGAGCTCAAGGCAGCATGGCTTTATGAAATCTAGATCAACTATTACTGGAATGGAAAAAATTATAGAAACTATATTGGAACATAAACAAAAAGAATTGACTTCCTTGATAGCTATAGATATAGCTGGTGTATTCGACAATGCATGGTGGCCTGCGATTATAAAACGAATGGATAATGATAATGTTCCCTCGGATTTAATACGGATCATAAAATCTTATTTGAATAATGAAAGGGAGGTGAAATTTACATACGAATCAGAAACTTTTTATAAGAAACTAACTAAAGGATGTCCACAGGGTGGACCTTTATCACCACTTCTATGGAATATTTTGCTAAATGATTTGTTGATAAATTTTGAATCAATGAATGCAGATATTATATGTTATGCAGACGACGTTACAATAATTTGCTGGAATAAGACTATTGAAGGACTAAAAACCGCAAATGAATACATCTTAAATTATGTGATCCAATGGTGTAATAGAAATAAATTAACGATCAGTACAAAGAAAACTAATTTGCTATACCTGCATAACAGAGAAAAAATACCTATTAAGGTTAATAACAATATAATTAGGCCGGTCAATCAAGTAAAAATTCTGGGAATGAAATTTTCAAATCACAAATGGAAAAATAAAGTTAACTCTACTCCGCATGTAAATGATATTCTGTATAAGGCAGGGTGTATGAAGAATCTATTATGTTCACTAAGCGGCAATATGAGGGGTTTAGATACTCAAAAGAGGTTAACTTTATATAAAACAATAATAAGGCCTGTACTTACATACGGATCAGAAATTTGGTTTAAATATTTAAACAATCGTTCTAAACAAAAACTGAATTCCATGCAGTACCAGATCATTTTATGGGCAGTTAGAGCATATAAAACCACTTCATCAAACTGTGTGCATAGTTTGGCAAAAATTCCACTCCTAACAGACTATATAGAATCTAGAATAATCAAATATGATCTAGCTCATCTGTCCACTGAAGATCTAATTACTTACGAACCCCATGCTCCAAGTATAGTCAAATCATTCTTACACGCAAAAATGAAGGAAAATTTTGATAATACTAATGAAAATTTCAGAAGCTTTTTCGTGTCTGGAATCCCAAGATTTTTCCGTCCAAATTTTTATAATATCCAATTCATTACAGATCATGGTAATTTTGGGAAATTTTTGTCAACTATCGGCGCGGTGAAGGAACCAGGATGCTTCTGTGGAGGTGAAATTCAGGACTCGAAACATCTACTAATGAATTGCCCAATTTTCCGGGTTCATAGGGAAAACAAATTTGGTCGTATTGGACAGCTTGATGGATTTGTAGACGATAAAGAGAGGTGTAAAAGTTTTGATCAATTTTGCAGATTTATTTACAACTTTCTTTTGAAATGGAAAAGGGAGAGGGAAACTTAGAAGGAAAAGAATTGCGATGCTTGCTTTGTGTGTTTTGCTTTGTTGTTTGTTTTACTCTTCGAACAATTTTCTTTGGTTAATTATGTAAAATAATGAATTGAACAGGATTGTATATAGCCGATTTGTTGTGATGTAGAGAGAGGTATCGACGCAAATATCCCTGAGTTTGGGATATCGCGTTTCATGATGTTAATAAAATAATCATCACGATCGATAATAGGAATGATAATTATCATTCGATAATAATCAAAGAAGACTTGCACTTAAGGAAGACAATTTCAAAATTTGTCCGTCAATGCTTCCAGCCCAACATTGAAGGATCGCGGTGATTAAAGCACACACAAACATGCTGAAATGGTTCAACAAGGCCTAATTGGAAGAAACATATGTCATAAATGTGAAGACCTATAACCAAGAAACCAAGCTCCAAACCATAGCATTGAAAGGAAAATATGATCAAATACCGAGGAAATCTCGAAAAAGTAAGTAAAACACAAAGTCTTGTTTAGTGTAAAATGAATTACTCTTCAACCTTTTAAAACTTTATTATGACGTTTCGGCGCTGTCGCCATTTTAAACGAAAACCTTTTGATAATGCTTACTTGAAGCCATGAATGGGATGACATTTTTAAAACGTTTAAGTGCACATTGTGCTTTCTACAGTCTTATTGGTTCTTTGGAATAATGACGATTGACACTACACAAATGCGTTGAAGAATGGCAAATAATAAATATAAGGAAGTCTATTTAAAAAACATAAATTGGAGTGAATCAATTAGCCAAAAATATTTGTTGGTACACAGTTAATGGTATGTGTGTTAAAGATGTAAAAGATAAATAGAAACAAAGATTAGGAATGATATCAAATACAATTAGGTGTGGAATATTTACAGTTGTTCTCAGCCGTGGAGGCTCCTCCAGCTCGAGAGAGTCCTCCTCTAGACAATGAGAGGATACCGAGATCACTCTCACAGTGAATAAATATCTATAAAGGCACGCCTGGGCAGACGCCAAGATGGTCAGGGCGTCGTCATTCAGGACTTTCCCAAAGACCCAGTCCTGCAAGTCAGGGTGCCGGTGGATGATAGTAAATAACTCCCGGATGACCAGAAGAAGGACCAGTACCGGCAGTCCAGTGATAGGTTCCTGGGCCCACGGGCGACGTTGGACTGTCAGGCCGAGTCTAGGTGGGCGCGATGTGGCAAGGCGAGTCTCACTGCCACGCCCGCGTTGTGCCCAGAAAAAGCGCAGCGCCGGAGCGACGACTAGCCGATGATGATGGGGATATGGTAAGATGTTCTTTTCATCTTCTAGAGAAATGGGTGATGGACAGGGAAGCTAGACGTGGGTGGCACAGTAATTAACGGACAGTTCGGGGGACACGCCCGAAAGGTGTCCTCGTCCTGCAAAGTACCACAGCCTCCACGATGGTGCTAAGGCGTAACGTCCCGCGCAAGTTTTTTTCGGCTAGTTGCTGAACAGGGACGCGGCGTCCGTCAGGACACAGCACATTGGGCGAGTGAAGGAAGGGTCGAAATGCTCGTCGCGAAAGATGCAGCACGATGTCGTCGGCGTAGGCGAGGACATTACTGCGGCCGAACGTTTGTTCAAAGCTCAACAAGGTCCGTAGCGAGATGAACAAAGAAAATAAATGTGAACCTCCAAAAATTGAATAACATATCTGCAATTATTTCTTTTGGCCAAACATAGTAGCCCAATTCTTTAGCATTCACCATTTTCCCCAGAATTGTCCACAAACGATGATTAAGGTATATAGACTTAGCGTTAATATTTATTAGAAGTATTTTTATTTCCACAAATAAAATAAGTTCCTACTCCTCTTACTTGGGATGGAAAAAAAATGGTACAGTCTGGCTCATCAGTGACGATTCATCCTAGCGGTATAAATAGGCGAAACTGTTCATCACTGATGTGCCCTCCCAATATTTGTGAATCATAGCGTAGGCACCCTATATAAAACGTTTTTTAAGATAAAAAGAATGATTTTCGCTAAATATCTTCACTTTTCATAAACGATTTTTCCTTCTTCAAACCTCAAAATTATTTTTTAGAATAAAGTTATTTCAACATTTAAAATTATATCATATTTGAACCAAAAAGGTACTGAAAAATCAAGGGAGAACTAATGAAAATTCGACAAAAAAAAATATATATATATATAAGAGCGCAGTAATTTGAAAAAAAAAAAATAAATGATTTATTTTGGAATTCTACAGATGAGCGCTTTTGACTTGCTATTATTATATTGAAATTTTGACGATTAGACGTATTTATCGTACCCATCTGAGTTTCTATGAAATATGGGGTAATATAATAACATTGCCATGACCTCATAAGAAATCTACGTTGTTTTGGAAAATTGATAAATGTGGCCTCCGATTCTTGCACAGGTTCAACCTCTAAGTATCCAAACTTATAAGTGCGAAATTCCAACTGCTTATCTGTAGCGCAGTACGAGCAATCCCATGGCCATCTGTAGAAGTGACATCACTCTGCGTTATCATATTTTCTAAATATTACGTTTGAAAATTTATTCTATGTTTCAGAATATTCTAACATTAAAACATAAAATTAAAAAATATATTTTGCCCTCTTTGTCTATTTGTAAATAACATTCTCATAACTCGCAAATATAAAATTATTTTTTCTTTTTGGCTCCTTCCCAATTAGCAAATCCCGCTTCAATGTAGAAATCACGCTTGATATAATTTGAAACAATGAGAAACAAACGTCAATTTTAGTGAATTTAGTCAATTTTTCTATAATATCTAGAAAATCTATTTCCAAAGGCGCTTCCACTAAAAATAAAAAATAAGAAAATACATTTTTTTCTCAACGCTGTGAACTTTAATTAATTAAAAATCTCATGAATATTAATGATCAAATTTATTTGTAAAATCAATATATATACTTTACAATCTTCTTTCTGAAAAACGATCCACCTAATTATTCCTATTAAATATTCAGCATTTTCCCACGTGAAATATTTTCAATAATTAACAATGTGAACATTATAAATATTATTTGCAATACAACACTTACTTATAGTGATGGTATTAGTAATATATATTTCTAAAATATTTACATAAAATATAGAATTCGAAGTGAATCAAAATGGTTCATTTTGCTCCTGTGCCAGAGCGCTAAGGTAGAGAATGTGCCAACTTTGGTGAATTCAGACAAAAGCCAATTTGCATTTCATGGTTTCATTCCCATCTTTAGATTCTGAGAAGACTTGTTAACAATGGACGCTCATATCTATCGTAAGAGTAAAAATAATACAATCGTAATAATTTGCATTTTAAAACAATATTCATTGGGCAAGCATCCAAGTGACCAACACCCGGTGAACGACGGGTCATTCGGCTAATATTGCCGAAGAAAAAGCAGATTATGAAAAGTGGTATGATAGGTAAAACTGGAGAAACAGCTGGGAGGGTTAATCATGGTGCTCTAGCCTCTCCCAATATATTTCCATCGCTATAAGTAAAGTAGAAAGTTTGTTTTATTTGATAGAAAAAAACCGTGCTTAAAATGGCCTTATCTACACTCATTGACAAAACTTAAAAGGAAGTTATACCTTTTAGGATGTATATCGGGATTCAGACAATAACTCTGAAAGATACCTGATGCACAGTGAACTTTATTGAAAAATAGATTATTGAAAAAAATAGATGTCCGGCGACATCAGAGAAATTGGTTTTCCTAAAGTTTTGTCTATGAGTGTAGTTTACATTACTTATTACGGTAATCCAATAAAGTAAAACATGAAGGAAGATGAGTTTCTTTTTTACTAAACGCGAGCGAGCTTTCGGGCCACACGCCCTTCTACTGGCTAAGAGATTTCAAAAGATACCAGCTTATTTATACTATGGTAGGCGAAATTTTAGCATATTTACATTTTTTCTTATAGTCGGAGAAACGAAATACAACTATTATTACAATGCAAAAATATAGGGAAAAGACAATGAGGCAAATTTTAAATCTAATACATCAGGGGAGAACCGGGATATCACTATGAAGGGAGGACAGTAAAACATCAGGATAAGAATACTTTATAAATATCTGGTATGTCTATTTTCCTATTAAAACTATTCAGCTTGGCAGACGTTATAGCTTCCAACACCAATCTTTGGTGTTGGTTTGGAACGTGATGGTAGTGGATGGTCGGCTGGCTGAGGTTGAATGTGTGGCCTGTGGAAGACATGTGTTGGTAGATTAAGGAGCGGGGGTCACTTTTTAATATTCCTTGTGTGTTCTGACATTCTAAGAGCCACGTTTCTACCTGTCTCGCCCACATATGTGGCACCACATTGCGCGCATGAGACAGAGTAGACCGCGCTGGTACTATGGAGGAGATCAGGGGGCGAGTCTGATCTGGTTATGGGATGTCTAAGGTGTGTGGACAAATTTAGGGTATTGCTGAAATATGTATGGATGCCATATGTTTTAAGGAATCTTGAGATGTTAACTGCGTGGGAGGAAAAGGGTAAAACACATGTCGATCTGTAAACTGTTGGAGGGTTGGGGGGACTAAGCCTGTAAGAGTGTCTATTAATAAAAGGGAGTGGGAAATCTGCTAAGGTGAGAGAGATTCGAGATTATATTTTCTTTTTCTATAGATTTAAAGATGGGGAGGGAACAATGGGTGTGGATGCGTTTAGTCAGGGCCTTTACAAGGTTAATTTTGTGTGCTATTGGACAGAAAGAACTGAAGTGGGTGTAACTAGGGTGACTGTTTTTCTTGTAGTAGACTGTAGTGTGAAGGGCGTTGGGGGTACGTAAAATTAAGATGTCTAAAAAGGGGATGGCCTAACTGTGTTCTTTTTCTATGGTAAAAGATAGATCGGGATGATAAACTGTTAAGATCACTTTGAATGAGGTTTTCATCATTGTTTTTGCATATGCAGAAAATGTCATCGACATATCTGCGCCATATGAGTATATCAGATAGATGCTTTTGGTTGATCCAACTGTCAATTCTGGTCATAACGATTTCTGCTGCTATTGATGAAAGAGGGTTTCCCATCCCATGTAAATATGCTAAAATTTTGCCTACCATAGTATAAATAAGCTGGTATCTTTTGAAATCTCTTAGCCTTTTAGCCAGTAGAAGGGCGTGTGGCCCGAAAGCTCGCTCGCGTTTAGTAAAAAAGAAACTCATCTTCCTTCATGTTTTACTTAATTGGATTATCCAAACAGGAAGAGTTCTATCGCTTACTTATTACGGTATTGATATAAATTGGAAATAGGTTTAATTATAACCTAAGCTTTCTATAAGTTCCCAATGATTTATTTGAAGATTTAATTCATCTCCCCCCTACCCACAAAAGAGATACACATTCTCCATATTTATAGCTAACTTGAAATGTTGGCAATTGCGCGATATACTATGTTTAGACAAAATTAAATAAATGACGCAAGTTAAAAAAAATATTGGGAGCTTTCAGAGGTCTTGTCCTTTCTCAACCTTTAGGCAAAATGAATGAAAGATACATAGGAGAATTAAATATACAAAATACATATAGGCTGCAAGAAAGATGGTAAATAATGTTAGCAAAAAAAAATAAAATAAAAAGCACAAAATGGTAAATGAAAAAAAAAAAAAAGATAAATGGAATCATATACAACAGATTTTTATTGTTTTAGTGAGATGGCTGAGAGAATTAAATTGGAACTAGAAGGTGAAGGTACAGAAATATTGAGTTAAATAAACTTACTGATTTAATTGAATCTATAACATTGATATGTGTCAGGATGGTATAGGATAGCTAATGTAATTTTTTGCAATGTATTTTCTGTGGAATTTGTGATTTAATTAAGGGAGATATACTGTTTTGAAGTTAGATTGAAATAAAGTATTTATTATGTTTAGAATTTTTCTGTGTTTGTGTTTCAAGTATTAGTCTAGATGTTTTACCTTGTATCTTTTAGTGAATGATTTAATATTTTTAAGTCCTGCTTGTGGTTGGTTTGTTGTATGTGTTGTAAAATAACTATATTTTGGTATTTGTTGTTTTGAATGTTATTTTTTATATGTTCTATGATTCTCTCTCTCTCTTGTGTTTGTATTTCTTGATGTTTCACCTATGTAAGTCGAGGGGCACGATTACAGGGTAAATGGTAGATAACATTTCTGTTTTTCGAATTTAGTTATGGAATTACGAATTATATTACGAATTGATTGAATATTTTAAAGTAGGTCCATTTTCTAAGTGCGTGTAGTTTGCGGAATATTTAACTCCATCTAATTTCTTGGATGAAGATGCTTGGTGAGGCGATATAAATGTTTAAGTTGCTGAAACCACAGCCGAGGTCTTCTTCTGAAAAGGCCTACTATAGCACTGTAGGAGACATGTAAAAATTGTTTTGTATTCCTATTTTATGTAAATTTTATTTGCTTTTAAAAATTCGTATTTGTTTGTTGCAAATATGCAAAATATTTATTCTTCCTTTCATTCTTTTTTGGTTGCCTGAACAAAATAGCCATAGCGAGGTGTAGCCATAGTGATCGTAATAAAAAGGCTTGATTTTATAAAGAAATTATGTATGTGGAGTGTCATTGCTTAACCACCACATAAACTGGTGAGCCGAACAAAAGAACAAGCACGACGAATTGATAAAATGAAAAGTGAGGAAACAGAGAGAGTTGAGACCTATAAGGTAAATATTAAACTTCCACCTTTCTGGATTGAAAGACCTGATATATGGTTCCATCAAGTTGAGGCTCAGTTCTTGATAAATAATATATAAAGACAGAAAATACGAAATTCAATTATTTAATCGCTCAATTGGACCCAAAGTATGCTATACCAGGACTACCAAGTATGCTATACCAGGACTACCAAGTATGCTATACCAGGAGTACCAAGTATGCTATACCAGGAGTACCAAGTATGCTATACCAGGACTACCAAGTATGCTATACCAGGACTACCAAGTATGCTATACCAGGAGTACCAAGTATGCTATACCAGGACTACCAAGTATGCTATACCAGGACTACCAAGTATGCTATACCAGGACTACCAAGTATGCTATACCAGGACTACCAAGTATGCTATACCAGGACTACCAAGTATGCTATACCAGGAGTACCAAGTATGCTATACCAGGACTACCAAGTATGCTATACCAGGAGTACCAAGTATGCTATACCAGGACTACCAAGTATGCTATACCAGGACTACCAAGTATGCTATACCAGGACTACCAAGTATGCTATACCAGGACTACCAAGTATGCTATACCAGGACTACCAAGTATGCTATACCAGGAGTACCAAGTATGCTATACCAGGAGTACCAAGTATGCTATACCAGGACTACCAAGTATGCTATACCAGGACTACCAAGTATGCTATACCAGGACTACCAAGTATGCTATACCAGGACTACCAAGTATGCTATACCAGGACTACCAAGTATGCTATAACAGTAGTACCAAGTATGCTATACCAGGACTACCAAGTATGCTATACCAGGACTACCAAGTATGCTATACCAGGACTACCAAGTATGCTATACCAGGAGTACCAAGTATGCTATGCCAGGAGTACCAAGTATGCTATACCAGGAGTACCAAGTATGCTATACCAGGACTACCAAGTATGCTATAACAGTAGTACCAAGTATGCTATACCAGGACTACCAAGTATGCTATACCAGGACTACCAAGTATGCTATACCAGGACTACCAAGTATGCTATACCAGGAGTACCAAGTATGCTATGCCAGGAGTACCAAGTATGCTATACCAGGAGTACCAAGTATGCTACACCAGGAGTACCAAGTATGCTATACCAGGGGTACCAAGTATGCTATACCAGGACTACCAAGTATGCTATACCAGGACTACCAAGTATGCTATACCAGGAGTACCAAGTATGCTATACCAGGACTACCAAGTATGCTATACCAGGACTACCAAGTATGCTATACCAGGAGTACCAAGTATGCTATACCAGGAGTACCAAGTATGCTATACCAGGAGAACCAAGAATGTTCCACAAAGAGAATCAGTATGTTATACCAGCAGTGGAGATCTCATCATACCTGCCAGCAGAGAAGATCCCATCGAGCCTTCCAGTAAACCGCAACCATCCAAGCCTGGGGTGCGGTTCGATTTGCCAAAGGAGACCCGCAGCGGAAGACGGATAAAAACTCCTTCCAGGTACAATGAGTCTATTGGACGTGACTTCCGTCACTGGAAGGGGAGTGATGTAGGAGACATGTAAAAATTGTTTTGTATTCCTATTTTATGTAAATTTTATTTGCTTTTGAAAATTCGTATTTGTTTGTTGCAAATATGCAAAATTTTTATTCTTCCTCTCATTCTTTTTTGGTTGCCTGAACAAAAAGCCATAGCGAGGTGTAGCCATAGTGATCGTAATAAAAAGGCTTGATTTTATAAAGAAATTATTTATGTGGAGTGTCATTGCTTAACCACCACAGCACCATTCTCTTTTCAATTGGTCTAACCATTATGGTTTCATTCCTCCTTTCTGTTGTTATTATTATAATAAACCATTGAGACACAGGTTATTAGCATATACTATATATTAACAGATGGGGAGTAATCTCTCTTCAAGAGAGAGAGAATATAGGAAAAAATCTCACCATTCATTTAATTACCGGAAATTTATTACCATAGTTATTTCTTTGTTATTTTATATAAACTTTTCGTTAATTCATATTTTCTACCCAGTATTTGACGCATAATTGCCGAAGCTTTGCTCTGGAAGTTTTTAAAATATTTTTCAAATTTGCCTAATTATTTATCAAAATAAAAGCAAATCTTTTATGTTTTAACACCTTGCTATAATTAATATCTATATCTCAAATTTATTGTAATTGTGTGCATTATATATATATATATATATATATATATGTGACAATTTCGTTGCGGAATTTCTTGTTATTCGATGAGAATGGTGAGGATTGGTTGAAACGCAGTCGTTTGAGTGGCAAGTGAAGCATACAGTTAGGAATAATCAGGACACGTGATGGAGTTTGAAAATAAAAGGCAACTGGTTTGGAGGACAGAAAGCTTGAGAAAGCGGAGCGATTTTTGGATTATTAACTAGTTGATCACATGGCGAAGATTGGACTTATCTATGGGATGAGCGGAGAGAGAGGTCTCTAGAGCAGAGGTTACCTTGGTGAGAGCAAGTCGAAAACTCGATCCGAACTCGGTGGGAGCGAAGCGACCACTCTAGGTGTTGTTCCGATGGGAGCGAAAGCACTACTAACAATTCTAGGTTCTCGATTTAACACCAAGGGTTTTCTTCTTTCCCATTGGCGGGAAGTTGTCACGAGGGCTTTTTTCTATTGGTTGACCTACTTAGGTGTTGTTTCCTAATTGGTAGGAAGATGTCACATGGCCCATTTTCTATTGGTTGACCTACTTAGGTATTGTTTCCTAATTGGGCCTTGCGGCTTTCTTTGGCGGAAGATATATAACCGGCCTTGCCCAGGAAATACTGGTCGTTAAACTTAGCTTTTATGATTTTCCGGGGTCATAAGGTTGACTGTGACTTTATTAATAGTTGTGTTCTCTTCTAAGCCTACTTCCTAGGTTTTTCTCTAAGGCGTTCTATCCTCCAGTTACCTTTGTTCTTTTATTAAATCCTTTTAAAACATACATTGTACATACATAGTGGGTCGGGGGTGCATACAGTTATATACATATTATGACATATATATATTTATTCTCTTCTTTCCAAACTTAACTCGATGGGATAGGTCATATAGGTCAAATATTGAGGAAACGTATAAAAGGCACACATAAATAAATATCTATATCCATATTCATTGACTTTTATATATAAAGATGAAATAGAGAAATTCAAATATCAAATAAATATTTTATACATTTAAGAAAAAAAGATAATAAAACAAAAAAAAACTATTAGGAAAACTTTTCTGAGTGTAATATATACATATTTATAAAAATTAAAATGATTATATATATCTCGATAATATATAATAAATGAATGCATTATAGAGATAAAAGAAGAAGAATTTTGTAACTTAAAAAAAAAAAAGGCTGAGAAAAATTAAAATTGAAAAATATATTTGTCAACTCTGGGTTATATATATTCAGTGAATATTTAATAAATACTAAAGGGAGAGCTACATCTATATAATTGAGTTCTCCAAAATAATGATTTCAACTACAAGTGGGAGAAAAATGGTGAGCAGACGATTCTTTTTTTCCAGAAAACCTGTCAACTCATTTCCTCCAGTAAAATATGAGGCTAGAAAACATAAAATCCAGACAAAAATATGACCGATGGAGATTGCCAAAATTGTTTATTTTCTAAACAGTTTGGCAACTTTTCCTTCAAATTGTAAAATCAATAAAAATTGTAGTTTTTAGTTCAATTGAGTAAGTGAGGGACTCCTTCTATATTTATTATTTCGACTATATATATGTATCAATATTAAAAATAAAAATGTTTAGATTTATTTTGCTAAATTTATATCTCGGCTATTAAATTTATTTTGGAACTTTTAATATATTGATTTTTTAGATTTGGAGAATTCAAATTGTATGTTTCAACTTTATGAATTGTTTCTTACTATATATATTTCTTATGTTGAATTTTAATCATAAATATCATTAAAATATCCTAATAGTTCCATACGATACCGATTTTATTCTCAAATCATATTTAGATTCAACTATTGTCTCAGTTCGAATTTCGATTTTTGAGAAAATATTTTCTCGTAAATATTTCTGTGTAACACAAAGTTACGTGTGGTGAAGAGTTGCTTCTTTTATCGCAATAGAAATAAATCAAAGCAGTAATTATATAAAGTTGAGGTAACTAATGCGTGCATTCTTAGTGTGCTTGTTCGGAGGTTATGTGCTGGATAACTGTATTGTGCATTTGTGAAAAGTATACTTTCAAATTTTATAAAATAACTAACTCTAGGTTATCAGAAATTGGTTTGTTATGAACAAATGAAAATTATTTTTAGTACTTACATATCAAAAATGAATAAAATGCATTTCAAATTCATCCCCAATATACACTTTGATTCTTTAAAAAATTTGAATCTTTAAATAGATTTTTCCTTAATTAATTTTTGAAGAGCTGCAATAATAATAAAGTAAAATGATGTATTTCAATAAAAAGTAATGGTTTTCCCGCCTTCGCACAACACCAAAATATTAACACCAAAAATTTCAAAGCCAAAAAAATAAAATTTAATAATTAAGTATAAAATGTGTCTCAAATTCAGAAGCCATCAATCAAAAAGCAATTAAGTCCAGAATTCAAAATAAAAAGCTGTATAATTAGATAGCAGATTGGAATGCCGAGAAGAAAATTCTGGAGGGAATTGACGCTGATTATTAAAACTGAAGGTAGTTAAATTTAAACTATATTTGATGAGTAGTTTTAAGCTGAAAAATTATATATATATATATATAAACATTTTAAAAATAATTTATTTTTGTCTTTTATATCTAGCAACATATGTGTATATCTAAATTAAAATTAAAAACTTTCACAATTCATAAACATATTTTTAGGAAAATTAACTATACTTATGCATAATTCTCCAAACTATTTTTATCAAACGAAATTCTTCATTGATAATGATTGTCGTCAAGAATTAATGTAATCACAGATGAGACATTTATATTGAAAATAAAACAAACACAAAACTTCGATGTTATTATATGCTTGCCACTCGATATACAATTAATGAAGCTCGATAATAATAAATATCTAAACTATTTAATTATTCTAGTTAGGTTTAATAATTTGAGAAAAATATATATTGGTATATTCAGTCTCTCCAACACAATATCGCCAACCAACCATATCTTAGTATATAATAAATTTCCACAGTTTTTTTAGATAGGAAACTGGAATGAATTTCATTATTAGAATATTTGATATATATTTTAAAACATCATCCCCTAAAAAATGAAATACTCGAGGGCTTGCAAGATGTTGTGATAAATAATATCACCATAGATCTTTTTTTATTCAATAAATAATCTATTTACATATATAGAAAAACCAGCATGTTCGAACATCTTGTCCGACACTCAGAACGGCTAACGGTATCACTGGTATGGCGTAGATAGGCAGAGAATCAGAAGAGAATACAGCAGTATCATCAAAAGACTAACCTTGGAAAGAAAGCTTTGAGAGGACTATAATACCGTCCCTATTGGTCGAAGAGATTCATTTTCAGAAAAGGTAACAATAAATACACAAGTATAATTCTTCATATACATTTTAATTGATGGAGTGGGTGCTATATAAAATACGGACACGTTTGAATCAAGATAAACAATAAAGGCGCATGCATAAGTTTCGAGATGTTTAGAGATTAGAACTAGATGTCATTGAAAAATTAAGTTAAAATTTTAATGCATTGTCAGAAATATAAATAATTAGATGCCATTGTAATAATTTCATAATTCTAGTTTAAATTCAGTGAAATGATGACGCACTTTATAAATTCAAACGAATAAGAGGCGCGAAGTCCCGCAGAAATCGATTCGTCAATAGTCCTTATCTTCCGATTCGGACTAAATTTGTACCGCGCTTATTCGGATAAATAGTCTAAAATATATATTCCACAATAAATATAGCACTTTTCTGCGATGAAAATTTAGCATTAATTTTAATTTATTCTGTATTTCAACATACAAAACGCGATATCTCCGCTAGGGATAATTGCGCCAATTTACAATTGTTGCACAAAAACGAGATCATTATGAAAGAAAAAAAGATAAAATACCAGGCTGTATCAAAAGTTGGTTCCCATAGTAGAAGCCCAATATAAAATCAAATTATTTAAATATACTAATGTAAATGAAACTTAAATAAATTAAGGTTCGGTCCCACGGTGGATGAGTGTGCCCAAGTGATTGAAATAACGTAATAGGGTTTTGAATAACACATTTTAGTATTTTGGTATGGAGCTTAAGAATGTGTAATCAAAAAAAGCGATCCGATTACTATTACGCTTCTTTTGGAAAAAAGTGCTGAATGCAAATATGGGGGCAGAAGAAATAGGCGAAGTGGAAGCGAAAAAAATAGGCAATAGAAGAACAGATTCAAAATGATTCAAGAGATTTAGAGAAGAAGACACCTGCCTTGAGGACAAATCTAGAAGGGGACGACCACATGTGACGGATATTGAGGCCCTACGATTTCTGGTGATGGACAACCTACAAAAATCTCACGTGAAATGTCAGCCAGACTTGGACCATTCAAAGATACGATCAACTGAACTCTACACAAGCTGAACTTTGTGTCGAACGCCCTAGACAAGATCCCCACGACAGGCGAGTCACTATCTGTTAGCGATTGTTATAAATTATGGAAAATCTCCGATTTTGGAAGCGGATTGTAACAGGAGATGAAAAGTGGATACATCTTCGTAACCCCGGTAAAAGAAGAGACAATGGGTACCCTGTGATTAAGAGGCTAAACCTGTAGTTAAACAGGATCGTATTGTCCATAAAGTGATGTTGTCTGTATGGAGGAAAATCGATGGTATTATACACTACAAACTTGTTCCTGGTGGTCGTGCAGTTAATGCCGATCTCTAACTAGAACAACTCAGCCGAGTATATGAAGTTTTGAAGACTCGATACCCTGCTTTGATCAACCGAAAGAGAGTACTCCTGCAGTATGAAAACTCTCCAGCTCATCTAAATAAGTTAACAACGAGTAGAATCAAGGATTTTGAGGGTATTAAAGTTCTACCTCACCCTACTTATAGACCGGATATTGCGCCATCTGATTATGCATTAATTCGGTCCATGGCTACATTTGAACATTACAAAACGTCGAAATTACCTTTCGTGACTTTTTTGACTCCAAACCCCTAGAATGGTGTCGTTAGTAAATTGGAACCTATCTAAAGGATGGCTGGCTTTTATTGAAAAATGACAGTCTTTTCTTCAAAAGGGTCCATTATGAAAGAAATGAGCATTTACTGGCAAAATACATTTATTGATCGTAATTTGTGCAAATGTTCAATATTCTTCAAAATATATTCCTCCTGCATCAATACACTTGCGGAGACGCGTTTGCCACGCCTGAAAGGCATCCTGAAACTCCTCGACAGGAATGCTTCTCAGGAACGTTGTAACATGGAGTTGGATGTTTTACACGGTTTCCCAATGTTTTCCTTTCATCTCTCTCTTGAGTCACGGAAGCAAAAAGAAGTCACATGGAGCTAAGTCGGGACTGTAAGGGGGGTGAGGGATCACCGAGGTGTTGCTCCGGGCCAGGAAGTTGGTAATGATGAAGGCTGTTTGGCTGGTGGCATTGTCATGGTGGAGCTTGACCGTGTCTTTAATGTCAGTCCTCACGCGTGCGATCCGGCGTTTCAATCTCCTGAGCACCTCCAGGTAAAAGGCTGAGTTTACAGTTTATCCCTGCGGTACAAACTCACAATGGACTATTCCTCGGATGTCAAAGAAGACAATGATCATCGTTTTGATGCGCGACTTGCTCATTCGCGCTTTCTTGGGGCGTGGGGATGATTTTGTGTGCCATGCACAGCTCTGCCTTTTCGACTCTGTGTCGTATTCAAACATCCAGGATTCGTCTCCGGTTACTACAGAGTTCAGAAAGTCCGGTTCATTTTGAACCAAATCCAACAATTCTTGACAGCGCAAAACTCTAAGTTCTTTCTGGTCTTGCGTCAACACTTTAGGCACAAGCTTCGCACAGACCTTACGCATTTGCAGATCCTCGGTCACTATCCCATCTACCACAAATGTGGACATGTGTAATGTGTCAGCAATTTGCTGAATGCTCAATCGACGGTCGGTACGCAAAACTTCGAGCACACGATCCACGTTCTCGTCAGTTCTGGCCGTTGTTGGGCGTCTTGAACGGGGTTCGTCGGCGACCTCCTCCCGGCACTCCTTGAACGCCTTGTGCCACTTCCCAGACTGTGATCTTGAAATTTAATCGTCCTTGAAGGCTTTTTGCAGCATCTGGAATGTTTCGGTTGCATTTTTTACAAGACTCACGCAAAAATATATTGTGTGTTTGTTCAAGCGAACTCTCCATCGCGCTATGTTACAAAAGTTGAAAACACACTTAAAGCGGAGGCATGTATCTCCCCTCACACTGCTCGAACTCAACTGACGACCGGATGGATTGAAAGGGCATATCCTTCCACCATATTTCCCACGGTTTTACCGTGCTACCATCTATCGTCGCGTCACAATAACATTATGCTCATTACTTTCATAATGGACCCTGTATATTATTTAATGTGTATTAAAATATTATTTATGGAAACAACTTTTGATACAACCTAATAGATTAGGAACCTGATCATTCCAGGTCGACAGATAGTCATAAATATATTTACAAAAAAATTAAATCTCTAACAATTCTCTCTGGTATTCACAAATGCATACAGATCCTCAACATGCCTGTTTTATAACGCTATAGAAAATTGGAAATTCCAACAGTAGGTGTCTCGATTCCTAGGTTTCTTTGCCACAGTAAAAGCTAGAGTCTTCAACAGCTCCAATTGTTACCAAACCCCCCCTTTAATTTCCGTGGTTTTTATGTGTTAGAACGGGAAAATGATGGAATTCCAAACGGGGAAAGTTTTGATGTGTTTAATTTTGTTAAAAAAAATAATTCATTCATTTCTTTTCACTTAAAAAGGATCTGATTATACTTGGAGTATGTGGTCTAAGAGAATTTTGATAAATCTATTAAAAGTTGAGCCAAATCATATTTGATTATTTTAGAATCAATATAGTCTGTGAGAAGGGTAATAATATTCGCTAAAACTATGGACACAGATGAGATAGTTAATTTTAATACTTGAATGCCAGCAATATTATAAAATTATTATTCAAATGTTTTAAATGTTTGAAACTTATTAAATCAATGGATAAAACTTCGTTATTATTTAACGCGCTTATACCGCAATAAATAGACGTGCAAATATTCCGTATATAATGCACAGCGATCATTTTTGCAGCACTATTTTAATTTTGGGAAGTATTTGATTGTGTGTGCACGAGCAGATATCTTTAAAAAATCGCATTACGGCCGGTGTTGAAATAAACAAAAGCAGAGTAGAAATACTATTCTGCCATATTTACGAACGAATAATAAGACTAACCCTAGGTAGATAATGGTGATATTTAAAGTAGTAATATATAGTTCAGACTGGAGCGTGAAAGTATAACACAACATTAGCCATCGTATACATACGACGAGAATCTCTAACCAAAGGCTAACTTTGCTTTAACTTAAAGTTATTCAAAAGGCCATTATATTGAAACAGCTGAAGTTTGGGTAGCGGGTTGTATAAGAACTTATATGGGAGTAAAATCAATCGCGTATAAAACTGCTTTTTCTTTGGAGAAATCTAATATATTTCGTTTGAATAAAATGAATGATTTAAAGGTTTTATAATATTTAAAGAAAGTTATAAAAATTTTGATGTCGAATTGAAGGTATAATGTCAGTATATCAAGCTATTACTGAAAAAGTGTAGAATTATATATATGTGTACGTGAAAAACAATCAAAATGATAAACATCATAAACCTTTGTTCGATTAAGTTTGTGTCAAGGCAAAACAAGCAGCATTCTAAAGCCTCATGGTTAATAAAAATAATCCAAGGAACTAACATGAATATTAATTCAGGAGATAAATCTATGGATCTAATGTGATGAATAAATCAGTTCACATCGAAAGAGAAACTTTAAAACTAATAAAACAAAAATGCGAAGGAAGAATAGAGGTTGTTCAAGAAAGTCCTTACCTAAAGAGAGCTGGTCAGAATATTTCAATGGATTGTGAACAGTGGAAAAAAGACTGAACCAACGCCAGTTAAGTCCAAGGATCAAAGTTCCAGAATTATTACGTATGAAGAAGTACTCGAATCTATCAAATTGGCTCCCCAAAAACAAAGCAGCAGTTAAAAGTAGTGTGATATGTAGTGAATCCCAGGCTGCCTTCTTACCTCTAATATCCTGGACTCTATGATTAAATATATCATTTTCAACCTTTCTTATTTTTTTTTCAGATGTTTTGGCGACCCTCT
This sequence comes from Cordylochernes scorpioides, assembly GCA_030710605.1. Classification (NCBI taxonomy): domain Eukaryota; kingdom Metazoa; phylum Arthropoda; class Arachnida; order Pseudoscorpiones; family Chernetidae; genus Cordylochernes; species Cordylochernes scorpioides. Next base: position 525,282 of record CP092866.1, on the reverse strand, counting down.
GTCACCCTTTTGAAGGAAAATAATAATATTTATATTCGGGATAATGTTTTTTATAACTCAATAATCACAAGAGCCTGAAGCTACCAAATAACAGGAAGGGGGGTGAGGGCAAAAAGGTTTCTTACCTTTTATAAGGGAAAATGAATTTGTTCACGAGAAAAAACTACAGGGATATCACACTACTCCAAGGTATAAGACAGAGAGTTAAAATAACCCCAGAAATATATAATTTTAGAAGTAATTAAAACAATAATCGTAGACCCTCAAATTAAGTTCATAAAAGGCCGAAATACTGCACAATCGATAAATAATAGTCAAAAGGCCAAATTCAACTAATACGCGGTATTTGTAGACTTCCGTAAAGTCTTTGACTCTTTACAAAAGTACATTCTAAGATCTAAAATATAAGAGCATCTCAGAAATAGTCAGACACTACTTAATATAATAAAACCTCTTCTATAAACAATCACAACAAACATCTGCAATAGCATATATTATGCCACTTAAGTTAGACAGAAAGCATAGTAGTTTTTTATGGAGATTTACTCAGCTCATTACTATTTCTATGTTTTCTGGCACAGAATTACTACAAATTCTTAATTAAAACTCGCAAATTCTATTTTTACACACGCTGTGATTATATATCATTATTTTTAGTTTATGACACACACAATCAAATAACTACAATATATACTATATTTATTTCCAAATTGGTTTGCAACCTTAACAAAAGACACAGGAATAATCACGAGAATAAATTTGTTAATTACGTAAGGGCGGAAGAGTGTCAAAAATTAATATCATTTGAAAAACCAGATATCAAGTCTTAGGGTTTGTTAATTCCTACAAATACTTAGATATCACTCTTATGACCAAATTAAGTTTTTATTTCAACATAATTCAAATATAAAAAACATTCCAGATTAAATTTGTGTAACATCTTTTATATTCGTACAAACTTAACCAGAAAACGCCATAAAACCTTTCAAAATGAAAATACTTCAAATATTAATATCTTCAATAGATTCACTATCTCTTCACCTCTAAAAGTCAGAAATTTATTAAGAATCGACGTTACAAAAGCGCAATATTGAAAGAAATTCCTTGGAATTCACTTTAATACATCTCTAATACATCATTCACTCTACCGTCAACCTTCTGCTTTAATGTAGAACAAACACTTGACAAAATAAAATACGATTTAATACTGAATTAAATCCAGAAGATAGATCCAAATATGAATAAAGTCGATTGAAGAGAAACAGCATTAATTCCTTGCATCAAACTACTGTTTTAAATCAGAATTTGCAACTCTCATCCTAGAAAGCAGCAGACCAGAAGAACAAATTCCTATTCCTGAGAAATACTCAATCCAAGGATTACATCATTAAATTTCCCAAACATTGGAATTCCATCAGACTGAATACCCTTGGATCTGCAAACTGTGCGGAGAGCCAGCAGAAAAGGAATAACGGCTATTGTGTAAATATGCAAATATTAATTATATATCCAACCTTCGCTATGTGTATTGTGGAATAATTTTGTTGATTTTGTGAGGATGTTCCCACGAAAATAAACATATTTTAATTCCATAAATTCAGATAATTAAATCTAAATGGATAGTATAAACACAATGGAAGAGTAAGAGATATATACATCTTACAATTTCAATTTAAATTAAATGTTATATAGCAGAAATACTTCTAAGCATTAAAATAAAATCGAAAACATCGATTAAAATATTATTAAAAAGTGTAAAAGTTGATCTCATAAGCGTATAGAGTTATCATATTATATATAAATAATTTTTATCAAAATGAAAAATGTTGTTATTAATATACAAAATGTCGCTATTAAAATGTAATATTTCAAAAGTGAAAACATATACATCAAAGTTTGAAAGATTAAAATTGATTTTTAAAACTTGTCTTTCAAAGTCTTTAATACGAGAATGTTCTCATAAAACTTATAAAAATTAACGTCAACCCCCTATAATTATCGTTGAAAAATATAAAATAACATTTAGAATTTGTCCAAAAGTTCAAATTTGCTGAATATAGTATTTTATATCAGAGTATATAGGGTAGCAGTACGCCTATTTACAAGTTGCTTGAGATGCGTGTGTGCACCAATAAACAAGTTGGAAATTGTAACAAAATAAGATTTTCAATCGCAAAATATTTTTAAAGCAATGATGAGACTCTCCTCTCTTTTTCAATTGGTAATAATATAAGATCTGGAGAAATAAAATTTAATTACATATTCTTGAAAAGTTGGCGTTGAAAATGTTTCACAATTTTCAGCGATAAAAGATGTCAATAACGATTACATTCAATAAAAAAGTTGATAATTAAAATTTCAAAAATAAATTGTAGAATATAAAAACTGCTTTCTTTTCAAAAATATTAATTCGTGAAAAATGTCGAAAATTATATATTGAAATAAAATAAATTAATTAGAACACGAACACTTACACCTGCGCCATTTTGGTTTTATATTTTAAATTAATTAGCTCTCACAAAACATACTACATTTGTAAAAATAAATTTGTTTGATATTTTAATCCTATAAAAATAAAACAAAGATCTATGAACTGGTTTTAAAGACCTGAAGTTTGTTAATGAAGTTTTTAAGCTTATCGACACTTCATTTAATTAATAACTTGGCGGTAATTAATTACTTGGAAATTTAATAACAAAATTTACTCTCAAACACATTTCTTTAGTGTCATTGAAGTAGAAGATATTTCCTGTTTACGGAAACTTGTTTTTCAGTGTTAAATATTCGGTATTCACACGGTGTTAATATTTACATATTCAAGATAAATATATTTTAAAATTATATATGAATTCCCATTTTTTAGTTAAATACTTTCACAGAGTAGGGAATATCAATATGCGTGTGGAGAAATGTATGCACTAATGCGTAATTATAGAATTTGATCCCCTTCATTATAACTTGAAATTTCAATTGAAATTTTTATATATCAAATTCGAATTTAACAATTTTGGTTGAAATAGTACTATTGAAATCGGACATAACTATGAGGGTATAAATGAAAATTACTTTCATAAAGTTGAAAAAATATCGAGAGGATTGATGGATGGTATAAACTGTGGAATTTCAACATCCAGACCCGGGATCAAATCTCGCATTGGGCACTTTTATATAAAAGAAAAAATGCTTAAACCAGCTAGTGCTAGTAAGAAAACGGTACCCTTGTAAGTGTAGAAGTCGAAATGTTTTATACCTGTGTAGACTGTGGTGTAAAATAGCCAACCACCATTGTTATCACGGCCTGTACCGCGGGAGTTCACTTGGGATAGGTAAAAGCATATATCCTTATTTCATTTCAAGAGTGTAAAAATATTTTGTATATAAGGTTACATATGCTTTCAAATAATGGCGTAGAAAAACGCCACTTTAAAGACCTTTCCAAGTTAGCGACTACACGTCAAAAATATTGAATTTGTTTTCAAAATAACATTAACTTTTGGCCAGCATATTTATAACTATTGTTCAAATGAGAGAACATAAACTGTATTTTATTTTCAAAGTATAAAGAGCATTATAAAAAGCCTATATAATAAAAGAAAAATTGAAAAATTATTAATCATGAACCTTGTTCATAAAAATTATTGAGGAAATTACGAAATATAACGAGATAAAGATCTACTAATTATTGTCTCTTCAATGAAACTATATCCAGTACTGGCATATATGGAAAATAAAACCTTTTACTTTTAAATCTTTTCAATAAATAACTGTTGGCTAATAGAAGGTGTTAAATGTGTCAAACTATTTAAAATATTGTCCATTTACTATTTGAGAATGAATTGCTATATAGCTTGGAATTTATATATTTAAATACTGAGTAATTATATTCAAAATATTAATCAAGAAACAATTTCGAATAAAAAGTACTTTTGTATTGAAATTTATAAAAATACCTATATAATATTGGAAAAAATTATATTAAGCTCTATTGTTATATCGGGGTTCAGAAAGATTTATATGTGTGTTTGATAAATAAATGTAACATGCAAAAATATATATTTTTCTTAAAAATAATTTTAAAATCGATTTCGCATTTCAAATATATTAAACTCTAGAGAATGTCAAACACATATATAATAAAACTTTAATATCCTTTTCTAATATATATACCAGAATAAAAAAAATATAAACGAGTTATCGTATTTATTTATTTATCATATTTTAATAAAATTTATATTCAAAATCTTATCATTAAAAAATTATTCAATGTTATTTTAACATAAATAAGAATGTATGTTTACTACGAATAAACTAAATAATTCGGTAGAAGATTACTTTTTTTTTACAAAAATAAATAGCAAATTTCCTTCCAGACGAAAACAACCTACAGAGAAATATTTTCTGAGCAACATGTAGAATAAAAACTTGTAAATAAAATGTAATCCCCTCTAAACTCCCTTGAAGGAAGTAAAAAAAATGTCACCATAAATACCATTAGCGCCACCTCTCGGGACGACACAGTTCGTCTGCTGAATTTTGCCCGGCGCATTTATTCGTTTGGCTATTTTTGTAGCGTGATTGTTGAAATTTTAATTTAATTTTATTTAAAAGTTATTTAAATATTTCTCTCTATTTTATTAATTAAGTAACAGGTTAATAGATTTTGGAATTTCTTTGAATATATTTATACAAAGTAATAGAAAATAAGTAAAATATTTCAAAATAAAAACTGTAAATATATATATATGATAATTTAAACCAATAACCCTATATTATGTAATACGTATAACAAGCTTGTCATGTTGTATATAGAACTAATTATAAACTACAACTAATTATACGCATAATTGACGTGTGTCCTTGTATCTCCAGATGTAATGTACTGAGGATGAATAAATAAAAATATATAATAGATTAAAAACTGAGTTAAGAGCAAGATTGAGCGAATCACAATGTAACTTCTAAAGTTAGATGGAAGCCCAGACAGGCGCCAGTGTGGACACGTGCAGAAAGGCAATACTTCCTGGTCCATTTCCTAGTTCCCTTCCTGGTCCAAAAAAGTTGTTTAAATAGGACCCCACGTAGCAACAGCCATTTTCAGTTCCAGTCAGTTCCCCATCTGCGTGTCGCCGGTTGTCACCAACTCATCGACGATGTAAAACAGTAAGAAAACTTCTCGATCTCCATCTTTGCTCTTGGCTCGCTTTTTATCTATTCAAGGAACTTTCTTTCAACTGTGTCTCTTCGTTTTGTGTGTGTGGACATCCCTAGTTTTCCACTCTGCCTCGACCACGACTGCCTGTACTTTGGGAGAACTGTTAAAGGTCCTACAAGGTGCAGCGAGGTACGGGAAAACTCTCCACCCCTGACTGTCCCTCGCGGTTACTACAGGTTTGACCCTCGGTTGCCACAACTTATAGCGAGAGTCGACGAGGTTCTACAACAGGCTTACCAAACACCAACACATTATTACAGCTAGTCGACAGGATCCCTAATCACAGATAAGGATCCCAACCTATTATTACAGAGAGTCGACAGGATCTCAACACAATATTTCAGAGAGTCGACAGGATTACCACAACGAAGGAGACCACAACGAAGAAGGTAAAGACTGTCCAGATAGATAGAAAAGAGCCAAGAAGCAAGATGGAGGAACAAGCACGCCATTCCAACAAATCGACCAAGCAATCTTCCCCTCAACGACACAGCCGAACATCCCGCAAAATAAGCCGGTGAGAAGTTACCCACCTTCGACCTTACAACGCTACCATCCAGACGACATGCCACCATCGCCAAACAGAAGTCACAAGCTTCTACAAGCTCTACAAGACGCCTTCCACGTCATCAGGACAACAACCAAAGACCAAGTCTCCTGACTGAACAAACATAAAAACTGTGAGTTTTTAAAAAATCTACTTAACTCTTTCTACATGCTAACAACTTGATTTTCCATAAATATAATGTTTATTTTTACTGTAATTATTTTTAAATCAAATTTTACCATTTTTATAGCATTTCAATTCAAATTTTAAATATTGTACACCCTCATTTATCAATTTTTACTTTATTTTAAGCAACTTATAAATTTTAATTCATTACTTGCAATCTTACAGTTTTAAAAAAATCATATTATATTTAAATTACTCGAATCATAATTCTAAACTTATTTGTGTGTTTCTCTTAATACCTTATTTTTATACCAAAAACACCAATGTCTTAATTAAATATACAAAACTTTGCAAAAAATCATTGTTATGTTCACTATTTTATGTACACGCCCCATTCAAATTATAAGTCACTATCATGCCATTGCCCTTTTACAAGTATAATTTTCGCACTAACATAAGCAACGATTTAAAAAATATATTCAAATTTTAATAAACATAGGTGAAAACGCATTTTTTAAAAATACAAAAATCGAAAGATACACTATCTTCAAAAGCACAACTAGAAATGTAACTGTCCTTCCCCAAAACAAGTTAAAAATTCCAGCATAGCTACACTCCCTCGTCCTTTTCTTTTTACATGCATAATTATTAATACTTCACACATCCCTCGGAACGAACTTCAACACATTTCCACCTTACTTTCTCCAATTGGCCACCATCTATTAACGCGCCTTTTAACAACACGTCCTATTTCGAGCCACACGAGCTCCATATCGTCGCGAACACAAAGACTTCACGATAAACATACCACCTCTATAACAATCTGAAAATTCTCGATGTGTTTCGTACAACCACCACCCATGACTAATAAATTTGTTATTCCTTCGGAAACTGGTTAGATGCTGTACCAAAAACGAAGATTTCACGTGACACCTTTCCATACAATTCACCGACTAGTGTTACACAGCGCACCACAACAAATTTCTCACTTAACAGGCCCAAGACGCCTTCATGCCTGTGACACCTCACCAAAAGCGTGTCTACGTTGAAGTCGCACTTTTACGCACATCTAACCTGACATCATTGAATAACATTTTTTTTAATAAGTCCGCAACAACGTCGAAACACAACACTTGCGAACACCGAGAAGACTATATTTTCAAACAGACAAGAGGAGATAACTCAACTCGGGACGTAGGCCAGACATGGGATCATGTGCCAGTCGGTAACAAAGGGTCGGCAACAAAGGACCGCCTACGTAAATAAACAACCCAGCTATGTCGGTAGGCATCAAAGGACATGACACATGTTGATATGGACACCCGTTACAGCCGCCATGTTAAAATGACACCTCCAGTTGCAGTTCGCCTGTACCTGACACGTCATCCAACTCGCAGGATGGATAGATTGCAGCACCTATAATTAATTGACTTACCAATCATTACCCAATTTACTTATTAATTTGAATTTTAATATTGAAATATCATAAAACTTTATATCTTCAATTATCATCGTGTGTTTTACAACTTTTACATTATTTTCACGCCCAGTATGGAATATTTTTTCTAAACTAGAACGCCATCTTTTATAATGTTAACCCTTTATTGTTATATATTACAATCATCTTCGTCAATACCATCCAATTTTAAGAATCAAGATCGCTCCCCGTCTGGTCTCACATAATATAATCGGGAAGATCTGGCAAAGACCAACTTCTCAGACCGGACCAAAGCGACATAGAGCCACATTGCCTCCCCATAGGTCAAACTAAAGACACCAATAATCTTGGACCTACACCTAGACATTGTGTGAATATGTTCCTTTCTTTTTTTTCAGGAACGAATATTTTTTGTTTTCTTTTAACTTTTCTTCAAAAGAGACATTTTTTGCTCCATTTGTTTATCTAATCATTAATAACCTTTAATTATATTATATTTTTTTGTATAAAATCTTGAATAATTATTTTTTTTAAATTTTTTTTTTACTTTTCAATTATAATCAAATTTTTATTCCAACATTATTTTAACAACTTTATTTTAACAATGGCAAAACAGTTAATTCTTTCAATAATCATTTTTAATTCATTATTATATCTTTTATATATTACTAATTCTCATTATTATATCTTTTATATTTTACTAATTCATTATTATATCTTTCATATAGTACATGTTTGATCTTATCCACTTATACTTTTTATCCGCAATCACATTTTTATCTTTTTATTCACTATATTTTTGTTTAATTACTTTATTATATGACAATGTTTGTTTATCATCAACTATCGGGCATATACAACAATCGTTTACAACAATCTATTTCTCTAACCACTTCAGTGTACTTTACACTACTATCTTTCTCTCCGCCATTGCTTCACATCCACGTAGAGAAACGACAGTACTGCTTGACAATTTTTCTTTTGATTTCGTAATTCAACAAACTCTTTGAAAACACCGTTCCCCAGAAGTACAAGTCTCGACTTTTTGGTATGAACACGTTTCAAAAGTTTATTTCAATCATCCGCAGAGCACATCACCAACGCATGCACCAAGCGTTCACTTTTTTCAATTTTCAATTTTTTTCAGCTCTAGCGGACCACAATCAACCTTTGATTTCAAGTCAAGTCAGACCCTACTGTCGCTACAACAATTCTACTTATCGCATGGCTCTACCACCCCTTTCAAGCATATTAATTCTTTTCTTCAACATCTTTTCAACCAATAACCCTACAATTGTGACAAAGCACTGTAACCTTATACAGGATCATAGGTGAAACATTGCCTAGGAAGACGCACAAGTCTATATCCTCGCTTTGCACCTGGACCTAAGTATTTGATTGGCTGTGCAACACTTACAATTGCATATTCTTCAACCCCTAACCCTTTCCAACGCCCGCCAACAATCTTTTAGAACATCATTTTTATCATCATTATTTTTTAGCAAACAAAGGTTTTATCTACAGTTCTCTTTTATAATGAATATCATAACTTTTAAATTAAACATAAGTTTTATTTTTATAATTTTCAGATATAGCCAAATAAACATCTTGTTATATAGCCCTTTTCCCTCACAGTTTTAATTAATTAAAATAAATTCTAATTACTTACCTGTGTTAGAGAGGCTTTACCCGCTTAAACCCGGATAAACCCTTTCACTCACGGGGCCCATCTATGATAATTTAAACCAATAACCCTATATTATGTAATACGTATAACAAGCTTGTCATGTTGTATATAGAACTAATTATAAACTACAACTAATTATACGCATAATTGACGTGTGTCCTTGTATCTCCAGATGTAATGTACTGAGGATGAATAAATAAAAATATATAATAGATTAAAAACTGAGTTAAGAGCAAGATTGAGCGAATCACAATGTAACTTCTAAAGTTAGATGGAAGCCCAGACAGGCGCCAGTGTGGACACGTGCAGAAAGGCAATACTTCCTGGTCCATTTCCTAGTTCCCTTCCTGGTCCAAAAAAGTTGTTTAAATAGGACCCCACGTAGCAACAGCCATTTTCAGTTCCAGTCAGTTCCCCATCTGCGTGTCGCCGGTTGTCACCAACTCATCGACGATGTAAAACAGTAAGAAAACTTCTCGATCTCCATCTTTGCTCTTGGCTCGCTTTTTATCTATTCAAGGAACTTTCTTTCAACTGTGTCTCTTCGTTTTGTGTGTGTGGACATCCCTAGTTTTCCACTCTGCCTCGACCACGACTGCCTGTACTTTGGGAGAACTGTTAAAGGTCCTACAAGGTGCAGCGAGGTACGGGAAAACTCTCCACCCCTGACTGTCCCTCGCGGTTACTACAGGTTTGACCCTCGGTTGCCACAACTTATAGCGAGAGTCGACGAGGTTCTACAACAGGCTTACCAAACACCAACACATTATTACAGCTAGTCGACAGGATCCCTAATCACAGATAAGGATCCCAACCTATTATTACAGAGAGTCGACAGGATCTCAACACAATATTTCATATATATATAATTGTGCGTAAATTTATATTAGTTATAAGGTATTATAATGGAAAAAATATATACAATATTCGTGTGTTGTGTGTGTTTTATAATATTATATATTCTCTATATTATATATATATATATATAAATTCTATGAACAAGCCGATTGACCCGTGCAACGCCCCAGGTTTACCAGAAGGGCCTGTGAGGACAATCTTAGAGTATAGCTAGTGGCTTAAAAATTACAATGGGTATATTCTGATTTCCTAGAGAGAAGCAGCATTTAAACTAAGGTTGAGTAAATATACTTTCGATGTAAAGTATCTACATTCGGGCAGATACTCACACGGATAAATTCTAGGCATCCATAGTTGATTCCCAAGGAATATTTCCACAGATAAGTTTTCTGATCATATATATAAGCATATCATAAAAGTAATCAGTACTGTCACATTTCTATATCAAAATGAGAATGTGATCATAAATTCCACAACAAACCTGAATTAACAACATATGAGATAGCACAGAGAAAAATGTGGAAAAATAATGTATAGAGCTGTGGGGAAATAAGAAAACAAATAGAAACCAAAAATTATTGAGGCCAAAAAGTAAATATATATAAACAATAATAAATAGTTTATTAGCGAACAAGTATAGCAAATAATTACTTACAGACTAACAACAGAAATACCTACAAACTAAGAAATATAGGCTACCTCTTTGTATTTGGACCTCTCACAGGCTCTTGTAGCAAGGAGCCAACTCTAGCAAAGGTTTGACTTTGAGGCTTATTAATTGTCATGACCAATGTCAAACTTAGTGAAATCTGACGCCTTTTAAGAATGAAGGGAAAGTTGGTATCTGAGGGAGCAAAATATATTTTAGGTACCAAAACTTTGGTCCCTGTCAGTATTTGTAACATGAGAGCGCATATGCTGAATCACTAACATGTGCCATTGAAAAGACTCAAGATTGCTTATGATTAAATTTCAGAACAATAGCACCAACTTTAAGGTTTAAACCGTTTTGAAGGCATTCCAGTGGGGAATAGTCCTTCCCAGGGCGCCACCAGCTCTCCAACAGGATTCACCTGTAGCCGTGCCGAGTCCAATGCCCGGCGCGTGCTCTGGATAATTAGGAGGATAATAGGCGTTGTTGAGTCCCCCAGGACGATAGTCTGTGCCTCGTACTCTACATGATAGCTGGAGCTGGCTTTTTCCTGCAGTAGTCGCTGGCGGAAAGTCCCCGGGTGATGTGCGTTCAGCAGCTCAGCCCGCGTTGAGCGCACTAGGGCAGAAGCGCCATCGGAAAGGTAACTGACAGTCGCCTGTAACCAGCGCTCAGGAGTCAATAAGTCTGGTGGCCGCATGAACATATTACGCTTCAAAGACGCAGAAACCTCAGGCTGGAAGGGTGAAGAAGTCGGTGGTTCGTCTCTAGAACGCTGGACACGACTTCCCAGAGGCACATAAGCCGCCGTCTCCTCGGTGAGAGCCAGACATCAGGAGCTGGCAGAGTCAACCACGCCCGGCGTCGAACAATCCAAGAGTAGCCGTTGGCAGCGCCGCGCAGTGCGGCCTTGATCCCCTTCAGGCAAACGAGCCGAAGCTGGCCCGCGATGTCAAGCAGGCCGACGCCACCCTAGGAGTCTGGGCGAGCCAGGATGCTTACAGGAAGCTACTAGACTGCGCTCGTACCCCACACGAAGCGCGCCAGCCGCTCTTGCACCAGGCCGATGGTAGTTTCAGGTGGAGCGTAGCCGTGAAAGTTGTTATAGCATTATTTATCTAGTTATGACGATAGATATTTACGTTTTATAACTTAGTGTTTAATCGATTTAATTTATAACAGCTGGAGCGCTAATGCATCACATTACCAGGTCTATTAGTATGAAACGCGAAAATGGGCGCCAGAGGCCGCTGTGCAACTTTATTTGAGCCGACGGTGGCGCTGTTGTAGGCGTTTTGTTCTTTGACCCACGTGGCATCAGCATGCGTGCAGTTTTAGAAAAATTCAAATCGTGAAAAATTTCTAGAGCCTGTGGAAAATGGCGATTTCCGAGCCAAAAAGTGTCCATTTGCGGGAAGTTTTGTTGTTCGCCTTCAACTGGCAGAAAAGTACCACTAAAGCCCACCGAATGCTCGAGGAAGTTCACAGCGACCACGCTCTGAGCAAATCGCAGTGTTACAGGTGGTTTAAAAAATTCCAAAGTGGTGATTTTGAACTTGATAATGAACCACATGGAAAACCGCCCCAAAAGTTCGAGGACGCTGAACTGCAAGCTTTGTTGGATGAGGACAGTACCCAAATGCAGGAGAAACTCGCAAAACAGCTCCAGGTGTCTCAAGGTGCTGTTTCTTTACGTTTAAACAGCCTCGGAATGACCCAAAAGCTTTCCAGATGGGTCCCCCACGAGTTGAGCGAAAGGCAGCAATAACGGCGTCTGGTAACCTGCGAAGGGCTGCTCGCCAGGCATGAAAAGAAGTCATTTTTGCACCGAATCGTAACTTCTGATGAGAAATGGATCCACTTCAGCAATCCTACGCGCCAAAAGTCGTAGGGCCTGCCCGGCCAATTTCCAAAACAGACGCCAATCGCTTCGGAAAAAATGGTGGGACCAGACCGGCGTAGTATATTTAGAGCTCCTGAAACCTGTCAAAATGGTCAATACTAGTCGCTACGAACAACAAATGCACAGTTTGAGAGAGGCGTTGAATGAAAAAAGACCGGAATGGCGTGAAAAGCACAACAACCTGATACTGCAGCATGACAACGCTCCAGCCCACAACGCTACGGTGGTCAAAAACACCATAAAAGACTTGGGCTGGGAACTCTTACCCCACCCGCCGTACTCACCAGACTTAGCGCCGTCGAACTACCACCTTTTCACATCTTTAGGACACGCCCTAAAAAACCAGGAATTTTCGAACTCAGACATACTCCGAAAATGACTTGTTGACTGGTTGACTCAAAAGGAATAGAAATTTTCAGACAAGGAAGTCGAAAATTGCCTGAAAAGGGGTCCGAGTGTATAGCTAATCAGGACAGTTACTTTGAATAAAAAAATATTTTGTTGTATGGAATTGGTGAACTTTTGAATTCACTGAAAATTTTCGCGTTTCATACTAATAGACCTGGTAATATTGTGTTTTAAAATACTTAAAATCTACAGAAGAGCAATACTCGAAGCCTATTATATATTTATAATTATATGTATTTCTACTGTCCTCAAAGCTTATGTCTATAGTTAATTTTAAATACCCTTTCCAAGAGTCTAGATTCGATATCAGTATAAAAGGAAAACAATCAAATTCAATATTACAGCGGTATGGTAGACTAAACTGGCGAAACCGCAGTGAGGGTTCACCACTGATGAGCCAGGCCTTCCCATTATTTGATCATTTCAGTAAGGGCAGTTGAAAATTATTTTAAATCAAATAGAATCATACGCGTCAAAAATAGTTTTCAGAATAATTAATAGATGGCGCGCTAATGCATCATATCGTGATTCTAATATATTTATTTAAGTTGAACATTTATGTCTTTTCAGAATCGAATATTTTATCGATTTTTAATTGAGCTATATGATCCAAAACACACTTTATTATCCTCAAAACTCACACTCAATATTTACATTAAAAAAATTAGCATTTACTGACCGCTCACATGAATATTTTAGATGGCCGAGCGCCATTCAGTAGAAAAAATTAATTAAACGTTGATTTTTCCAACCCAATCTGTGATAAATCAAGTCAACCACGTACGTGTTTCGGGCTGTTGGCCCTCGTCAGCGTGGTGCAGACTGTACCTATACGACCATAAATTTGTTATCAGAGGCTTCCTGAGAAATCAGGAAATGGGGTTTTAAGGTCAAGTACGCGTAAATATGCTTTTCATGTGAAAAAAAAAAAAGAAAAACGGTCAGGTGTTTATATTAAAAACAAAATTAGCATTTCCTAACTGCTCACATGAACATTTTTTAGATGGTAGAGCGCCACCTAGTGGAACGAAAATAAACTAAACCTTGATTTAGCTTGTTCTAAAGATATTTCAATTTAAATAAATAAATAAAAATTGAATAACATACATATATATTAACCATGATATAAATATCAACATATTAATTTATATGAAACAATAATAATATAATTAAATGCGGCAAAATGAAGAATTTGGCACGAATTTTATTTATAAGATATTAAATCAGTTTAACAAAGTCCTATTGGGTTAAAGACAAACACTTCAACTGAACAAATCAGTATTTCAATAACCTTGGCAATTTGTAGATTTAACAATTAATTCTTTAGAGGCTCTCAAGATGCGAACTTAGAAAACATTTCGTTTTCTCCGGAAGTTTTCTCGTTTTCTCGAGACATGGCCCGCTATCTGCCGCAGCGCGATGGCATCCATGATAAATTACCGGAGTTTCCTGGACGCGAACTCGGGGCGCGAAGTTGGGCAATTAACTTCTTTAGGAAATCGAGCAAACGCTCTTTGTTAAACTTTCTGCCTTTGTTTAATGCGAGCACAATGGCTTAATTATTGAAGCCACAGATTTCAATTTATATTATATTCTGTATGAATAGAGCGCTGATGGTGATAGAGTATTTCTAATATGCCCAATGTTGTGGAGGCTTTTAAATTTTGGTTTAGAAAATGTTCAAAACATCAATTAGATGGAGAAGGATATGTTGCCAGTTTGCTATATAGGGAGTTGTTCCTCATAGCTTAAAAAAAAAAACAACTAGTGAAGATGCTTCAAAATCTTTGTTTATCTTATTCTTTCACGAGATTTCTATAAATTCCGTGGCTCATTAAATAGGGAATTCGAGGGTATACAAATTTATATGTTGATTTTTATTTGTTAATTAATTGCAAACTTCTCTCAAAAATTTGTGATGATGAAGTTATTGGGCTTTGAGTGGAAGCGCGTAGCATGAAATTGGCTCTCGGCGTATGGAAAAGAGGTGGGTGTGAAGAGGTTGCTTTACATACCTCAGTAGATGTCAATATAAAATTTGGCTCTACCTCAATAACACATTATAAAAGTATCTTGTCTATACTTCACATTTATCCCTCAAATCTATCGGTACGGTATTTCGCGAATAATGTACAGTACAGCAATATATTATAGATTTAACGATAAAGAGGTTTTTGTGGAAAATAATGTATAATAATATATTTAAAAAATTGTAAGAAATAATTAGTAAATTTTGAGAAATAAATTTTCTCGAGATTTGCAATTAGTAAGCATGTTTTATTCAAATAAAACAAACATCCAACTGACCTTATCGCATGGAGAAACATTGGAAAGCTCTGGATGGTGAGCCAGCGGCGTGGTTTACACAACTTTACCTGGATCTAGTTGATCTAGATAGATCGCCTTTTGACTAAAATTAATAAAATATGTTAGTAGGAAATAAATTAAATATTAGCCAATAACGCGCCATCTTTAAATTAAAAATGAAACCACTAGGGCACGGATTTATTTTTCAAATAAAACTAATTTCCTACTGTTCTTGCTGCGCCGATGAAAAAATAAATAAATAGAACTGCAAGGAGGGTTCACCACTGATGAGCCAGGCCCTTCCAATATATTGTAGCGAAGTATTTATTATATGTACAGATTAGTATTTTTATTTTTGTATTTATATTATGATACTCTGGAAACTTTCGTGATTGCTTATCTTATAACTTATAAATGTTGATTTTGTTATAAGCCTTAAATAAATTGCCGCGTCATTCTGGAGTTTGTATTTTCTAATTTTCTGCGTTACAATATATTTTTTTTCTAGTAGAGACAGTAGGAAAGTTTTTTTTTATATTTGAAAAATGAAAATTATTGCTTAATGGTTTATATCCTTATAAATGACATAAAATTGAATAATATGAAGATCTTCATATTATATAAATAGTGAAAAAATAAAAATAGGTATGGCTGCGACATCTTTATTTTGAATATCACGAAATCCATCATGCAAAGTTTACCCCAACAACATGAAATGTTTACTAAATAATAGTACAAGCCAGTTACAGGTCTGGTCCGTTAAATTTTTAAACCCGCTAGTGCTACTGGCAGGCCCTCCCAGAAAAACGTTCATAAAGTCGATCTTATAGAATGAAGAATAAGAGGATTTGTATTGATTATTTAACTTCAGGCTATTTCGAGAGAGATAATTCCAGTTTTATTTTGATCTAATAAAACTGAAACCAATTTTTTTCTCTTGTGTCTTCCCTTATGTCCTTCTTACACTCCGCTCAATGTTTGCAAGAATCAATTACAAATTTCAACATTGAATAATCAAAATAGGATTTTATTTCCGAAATTTGAAAAAATAAAATTGTCACCTCTAGATATTGATTGGTTGTTTCAATCGATGGGACCGGGAGGAATTGAGATGGTGACAGCCCAATATGTTTGTCAGGATAAAATCTGGACACATCTCCTATCAACCATAGGTATCATCAAACCATAAGTTAGATCCCATGTGCCATCTTCTGTCAAACTGTCCTCACATAGTTCCGAAACATCTACTATTAGTAAAAATTATCACAAAACGGGGAGAAGAGTTTCTTCATAAATGATTGTACAAGTATTCGAACAAGACACCCTTCTACGGGTACAATAAAGTTACAACTTATGAAATGTTAGGGTTAGTTGGACAGTGATGCTATTAGCTGCGGTCTTTGCTCGTCGATGTGAAGCCGATATGGCGACCGTGGTGGTTGTAGGGCAAGTAATGATGTTTCCGCCCGTGTGGTGATTGACAAGAAATAGAAAAAAAAAAGAAGAATGATATAGTGAATCGACGGCGTATGTGTAGCAGCTATAGATGGTGGGAAGGACCAGTGTGCCATTGCAGGAGTGGTGTGTGAAGTGATGTAAGTTGGTGGTTGAAGTTGATACTTCGAATTTTGAAATGGCAAATATGCTTTAAAATTTGATGTGAGTATGTGAAGGTTGGTCAATTGGTTTAGTTAGTTTAGAAGGGGTGGACGCGACTACATGCGATTGAAGTGGTGCTAATGAGCGGTATTCAATGAATGAATAGACCTTGGTACGATATTTCATGCTAAATAGGATGGAGAAAGAAGTTGGACTAAGTGGTTACCTTTTGGTTCTTGAGGATTGTTAATATGTGTGCCGAAATGATTTCTTTAAATAAAAAAGAAGTTTGTAACTCAATGAAAGTCGATGGTTATGTAAAACTCACAACTAGGGTATGACAGGAAGTAAAGATAAAAAATAGCGCAATTGAAGTTTTATTGCAAGGAGGGAGCGCACGCGGGAGGGTGTGCCAATTTCCGTTATTATGTAGGGGCTTATGGTATCAAATGACGGACGACCAATTAGGCAGTTTGCGTGAAAATCTATTTTAATGATATGACTCGATTGTGTGCTGGATGATGCTGATTGTGCTCGATTGTGTACATGGTTGATTTGATATGAGTTTTATGGGGAAAGAAAAAAAAAAATTCTTTAGATACGTTGTTTATAAAGTTATGGTTTTAACGAAGCATTCAGGTCAATTTGGATGTTAGAAATCGTTAAAAGTATCTGATGTTTAATCTAGAAAAGGTTTACTCGATCTGAGATGAATTTGGTGGTTAATTGATTTTTCTAATATTCTTATTTAGAAGGTGATCTATTTGATAATTCAGCTTTATTGAGATTGAATAATACATAAGATGTGAAGGGGTTATAGAGTGAGGAATATTACCTACACACAATGGTTGCATGGTGAGGGTGGTAGGGCCGTCTGGATTCCCTATTTGAATGGTACCGTGGCGAATGGTGATAGAATGGCTGGTTGAAGATATTTATGGTTGTTTGAAGATTACTATGGCTGGTTAAAGATGACTATGTACATGATAGCGGTGCTATGGCGGTGCCATGTGTATGGGATTTGCACTGGTGATGGGTGTAGATGAAGGGGATGTTGGAAAATGTGAGGTTGAGATATTTGAAGCTTGTCTTTAAAAGTAAAGAGGCTTTATTTTGAAAGTAACGTTGTTACAATAGTGTGTTTGTGGAATAACATAATTTTATATAGACGGATCAATGGTGAAAATAGATTTACACTGGGTAAAGTAAATTGGTATGTATGACTGCTGTTGTCATGAGGACACGGTGAAATTCCTAAGTGATGGCAATATAGTATTTTTAGCGAGTAACAGGCATACATTTGAAATACCAAAAACATTATTTTTTTCTTCAAATGGGAAAATGATAGTTATAAAATGTTTTAATCTTCGAAAAATGAAATTATTTCAAAACGAATATTTAAAAAGCGTATCTGATGGTTTATTGAGAATAATATTCGAAAATGTTGAGGATAACATTATTATGAAAACTTATAAATCAAGTTTTTCTCATCAAAAACGAATTAATATTTTTACGATATGAAGGCCTAAATTTAAATGTGTTGAAATGGTTTTAATATTTTAGGTTAAATGGCATATGAAGTAATATAAGTGATTGAGAGATAGACTTAGAATTTAGTGAGATTACAAATTGAATCGATAAAACCTTTGATAAATATACGCCAAGGAATAAAATAATTGGGGAATATATGTTAATTTGCAGAAGGCAAAAGTGAAATAAAATACTTAATAAACAATAGTAAAATTAGGTTTAAAACAAATTTTGCCACAGTACAAAAGTTTTCGTTGTAGTGTAGTCGGAAAGTGTTCGCACTGATTGACGTGGCCATGGTCACGTCCTTGGTTATGGTTAGAGAAGGCACGGTCATGCAGAAGTTTTTGTCGTCAGGTGAAGTGTGGATATTTGGGGTGAGCACGCTCGACTTATAATGGCGAATGGGTTTAAAGGTTTGTGGTCTTGGAAGTTAGGCCATCTCCCTGAAGGTGAACACGTTGAGGTCCCTGATGGATTCCGCAAGTTGTGTCACGATGTCCGTGGCTGTGGGTGGCTAAGTGGGTTTCTCCTGCGTCGCTCTGCACTACTAGTTCCATCCTCTTTGCGCTGTCTTCGGTATAATCCTGTCGACTGATTGATGTGGTAGACAGGTTATGCAGTCATGGGGCCACAGTGGTTTCAGGGGTCAATGAGTAACCCAAAAGGACAAGGCAGGTTTGATGTCACCTAGAAGAGAAGTCAGCGCCGAAAATAACGGACAAGGCCCAGGAGGATATTATCGGCATAAGAGGCAGAGTTATCTGACTGCTTGTCGGTGGGTAAGCAGAAGTAAACAAACTAACGACTTCTAAAATAGGACCTCGTCCGGTCTTGGGCGAACTCTCAATAAAACTTCATTGCTTTGTTCTGTATTACATGATAGCCAAACTGGCGCGTTGAATTGTATTAACATTTTAGGACTGCTACACCTTTTATAATTATATTACATAGGAAAATATAGTATATATTGGAAAGTCTTTCTATATATATGTTCATTACTTTCCTATCAATTCTACGTGTATAAATACGATCAAATTTCCTATATCTAAATTTGAAAGACATTTATTTGTTAGCAAATAAATAAAACACAAAAATTATATTTATTTTATTAAAAAACAAAGTAAGTAATATAATTATTTTTGAAATACTTTATTCAACCTAATCACAAGCAAAAATCTCATTTTCTTACTGCTGATCAATTGTTTTAATTTTTGGAAGGAAACTTCCTTTTTTTATGTTCTAGGGTTGTCCGACTTGAATTAGGGGAAAACAAAACAAAACACATTTCCGCCGGTGATGTTCCCTCCAGTTCGGAAAGAAGAACAATTAAATGGAATTTGTTCTTTCTTTTCCAACTCTTAAAGTGAAAATGGTCTTAGATGAAAATCATTTATTACTAAAGTCATTGAAATCAAGCGTAAAATGCCTTTCACTGATACTTAACCTGCTCTGACATTTATTTTTAACACTGAAAAGATAAAATATTAACATTTTTATTTTGAAAATATGATTTGCGCTAATGTTTTAGAATTTCTCTTTCTATTTATCGACAATTATATTTTATTTATATAAAATAATTATTTGTTAAAACTTAAAATTCTTTGTAATTATTAGATAATTAATATTTCTACCTTTATTAAATTCACCAACATTTATAAGAAATAATAACAAGAGCGAATCTAAAAATCAATAAAGAAACACATATCTTTTATAATCTGTTGAGACCTTTATATTCAGAGAGATTTTCTATATATAGTTTTTTAAACGGTTAATAATTATTTTTACTACTATTTTTTTTTTAAATGCTTTTAATTTTATTAAGTGATTTAAAGTTATTGAAAGTAGAATTATGTGAAATGTATTAAACATAAATATTATTAAAATTCAAAGATAAATCAATTAGTGTATATTTTTGAAAGACAGATCCTTTGCTATATAAAGTTATTTTTACTTCCACGCACCGGAATTCTTTAAACGCGCACGCGCCAAATTTCGCACTAGAAAGATTGTTTTGGCTTGGAATCCATTGAAGATGGTCATGTCACGTTGTTTTGGCTGAGTTGGAGAATATTCAGTAACCTTCTGAGATCACCTTTTGCTTTTGGATGGGAGAGGAAATATAAACAATGCTTTAAGCCATTTAGGGAGATTTATTTGCACCAATGATGATAGTTAAATATTGGTTCAAAGAATTCAAGAGAGGTCAAACGTCGATATTTTATGAGGATAGGCTGGAATGCTCAGGAGATGTAGTTGCTGAGCAAATAATAGAAAAGTCCACAACATGGTTCTCTCAGATCAACGAACGAAAATGGATGAAGTAGCAGAGTCCATAAGAGAGTATCTCTCTCTCAATTATATTTACTATTTCACAAAAAAAGTTATCGGTCCGATGAGTGCTCATTTCTCACGACAGTCAACAAGCGGATACGACTTTTAACCTGGATACTCATTATTTTCCTTCGGAAACCAAGAAACAGTCAAAACAATAGTTTTCTTAATGGGAATCTTCTTCAAAGAAAGCGTAGAAAAATCCTGGAACCTGCAAGAAATATTATGGCGACCAGTTTTCAGGATACGAAGAGTTTCATTCAAATAGACTGGAAAAAAAAAAGGATGAACCATCACTGAAGAAATATCTACAGTGAGTTATTTTACCTTTCACCAAGAAATTGAAGGAAAATGGCCCTTGTTTTGTTAGGAACAGTTAGCAGGCCTTGCTGCTACAGGTTGCAGCCTGTAAACTGCATGAATTGCTGCCACGCCTTCGGTATTCGCCTGACCTGGCTCTCTGTAACTTATATCTGTTCCTAAATATAAAGAAATGGTTAGCCGAGAAGAACTTTGGCTCAAGTCATCGCTGAGCAGAAGCGCATTTTGAGGATCTTATAAATATCAATTTTTTTAAACGTTCATCTCCATCTCTATAAAAGGACCCCTATGTTAAAAATAAATCATTTGAGTTTTAAAAACTATATTATCATCATAACAAGGGCGCATATGGAACCACCCTCGTGCAATATGGCATTCGAGCGTAAAACTCACAAGGCACTTGGTCGTAGGAGTTAGACGTTTCTAAATCATTATAGAATATAGCCCCCCCCCCCCCACCCTTCTTTACTGACTAACGGAAGGTTATAGTTAAGTTAGAGGGAAATCCGGGTCATTTTCTACAAGGCGCACTAGCACACTAACTAAGTAAGCCAAATAAAATGATATAATGTTTAAATGTGTTTATAAGCTATAGTACATGGCAAAATAAAATTTGAGATATCTGTATTTTTAATTATAAGAAAGGCCCTGAATCCAGATATGAGGCAAATAATAATAAAATATTTGCCAATGTGCAGTTGTAAATTGTCTTGTGCCTTTTTCTAATTGATTATAAAATTATAACACACTAACAAGTCCATACATAAACAGCGTTATATTGAGGTTAGGAAGAAAAAATTGAATAACAACATTTATTCTTTTTTAGCACATCTTTCCCTCTCTCTCTATCATACATAACTAATATATATAATTTTTACCCGACAAAATTGGTAGAAATTTGAAATCTGTTAAGAACACTTTCATTAAAATACTCCAAAACCAACTTGACGAAAAGGTACAATTAAGATTAAATGAAAAATTAAAAATTGGATAAGCGTGAATCACATTAATATATTCAATAATAAACCCCTCTCTCTCCACACATAAAATAAATCTTAAATATATTTTATTGTCATGTTTTATTCTTTCCAGGTTGAGGATCAGACATTTTATGGGCGTATACATTCAAATGTAGAATTCAATTAATATTTTAAAATTCTATATACTATTCTATACATATATATTATTTTTATTTTATAATTTAATTGATAAGAAAAAGAGAACATCAATTGTTTAATAAATGAGGTAATAAAATGACTCTATTAAAATTAATAACCCTCGATCAGCTGGGGTGATTAGGTATTCCAATTGTTGACAGAGTTTGTGTGCCAAACCCTCAGGGTGACCAAGTCTCCTTTCTAACAGAACCCAGTAATAATTTGAATTGCCATTCTGCACCACTTCTATCTGGTTATATCTATCCTTAGGGGCTTTAAAATTTGCATATTTATTATTTCTCCATTTCTCTCTCTCACTAAATCTCCGAGAAACATATATATTTCTGTGATTTGATAAATAATATTATTAGACCAAACTAGGGATGAAGAAAATTGTTATTACAAACCTTTTATAGGCTATTATGTTTAAAAATAATCAAATTATTATTTTATAAATAAGAGAATATGAAATATATAATTATATATATTATTGAATATTAAAATTTTGAGAAATTATTGGCAGCCTCGGCGAAAATTTCTCAAGGTTAATCCTAGTTATTGCATTTTCTGTAAATCATTTCAATAATCAATCCAATATTTAAGCGCACTACTCCAAGATTTATTCAACTATAGGCTCTATCATCACAGTGGTGAATTGTTCACTCGACT
>CP092866.1:355489-502434 GCA_030710605.1 Cordylochernes scorpioides | reverse complement strand
AGGCTGTAGAAAACCATTTTATTTTTAAAGATAGATTTAACTTTTATTTTATATCAAATTTTTGAAAATATATTTATATATATAACATCCCAAAACACGAACGTGGTTGTCTTTTTCTTGATTTATCAAGAAATTGGATTCGCATACAAGTTAAAAAAACGTTTAGTTTATTTTTTCCACTAGATGGCGCTCTTCAATTTAAAAATAATTATGTGAGCGTCGTCAGGAGAGGCCTTTTTTTGTTTTTAACACATGTAAATATGCCATATATATGATATTAATATATACAGTTATCAGCGTCATGCATTCTTTCTTAATTCTGTCACCGTTTGCTTTTGGTTCAGTGGTAGAATGCTCGCCTGCCACCCCGGGTTCGATTCCCGGCCGATGCATTTTTTTTTTTTACAATTTTTAAAACTTATTTATATTATTAAAATATATGTGCTTTTCCTGTCTATGTACAGATTTATGGTCTATGTACACAAGTATACAAGTAGGTATACAAGTTATTTGCAAATTGCGTGGCAAATTTGCCCTTTCGCTCGCAAGCAGCGCCTCTAGCGGTGAAGATGGGAGGTAATATCAGCTGACCTAATGGACATGTAAAACGTGTTTTAACAGGACATAGAGAAAAATCTGGAAAATATATTTTTCGGATTTTTAGTCAAGAAAAATAAATTGACAGGTTCTGGGAAAAAAGTAGTTGTTTTTTATTCAGAAAATGATGATGACAATATTGCTGTATCATATTCGATTATCAGATACAAAATTATATCCGGAAAAATTCCAAAAAGCAGAGACCACGGGTGAAGCCAGTTCATTTTTAGTATGCAGGAACAAAATTCTAACAGAAAAACATTCATTCGAGCAGAAGACACAAAGCCAGATAATCTCTTTATAAAAATATCGCTTCTCAGACACAAAGTTTGGAGCGGGACGTTTCACAAGAATGACATCCACGGCGCCAATTTATAATTGTAACGAATAGTATTTGAATAAAAGCATTTAATCGGGTAAAACCCGGGCATTGCCCTTTCTTAATCAATTCTGTCACCGTTAGCTTTTGTGAATGGAATAAATACCCAAATATGGCCATTTCTCATAACCATCGGTGGTTCAGTGGTAGAATGCTCGCCTGCCACGCGGGCACCCCGGGTTCGATTCCCGGCCAATGCATTTCTTTTTTTTACAATTTTTAAAACTCATTTATATATTATACAAGAATGACATCCACGGCGCCAAATTTATAATTGCAACGAATAGTATTTGAAAAAAAAAGCATTTAATCTGGTAAACCCCGGGCGTTGCCCGGGTCATTCGGCTAGTCTATATATAAGGAACTATTAAAGGTGTATTTTTACTTTTTAAAAACAAAAATATTTCTACTGTCTTCTCCTCATACTAGCGAAAAGAATTATGACGTTAATGGTTAACCCTTCTTACTGTTTCTCCATTTCAATCTAGCAATAAGACTGAATTGGGCTGTTCTGCCTTTATATACAACGCATTTCAAAGTGATTACTCGTAAAAGTTTCCAAAGAGAGAAAATTTTGGACATAAATTTTTATATATATCATAACATCATATATATCATAACACAGCGCGCGAGCCAAATAAAATAATAAATCTGTCTGGTGGAATTAACTAGTGAGACCGTTTGAATTGTTCACCATTGTTGAGCCAGGCCCTTTCAAAAGTGTATTAAGGATAGTTAGGAAATTACTTTAAAAAAAGAAGAATTACGCCTAAAAGGCTTTGTTATGTAATTATTTACATGCATTTTATAGAGAGAGTGAAGAGAAGATTTTATATATTTCGGTAATTTATCCGCATCTCAAAACTTTTGAACGAATTAACATTCAAAAGTATAGGACATTGCGTTGCATCATCCTAAGCAATTATCCTGCCTGTGTTTCGAATTTTTGGAGATAACAGTTCTGGTCCTTCGAAGCGAAGAACTGGCAATTGAAGCGCTTCCCGCGAAGGAAGCGGGATATTTGTCAGATAATCCGAGGTCCCGACTATATTCAGGGTGAACCAACAGTTCGATTGCTTTAAGGTATGGGAGGAATTTTGCCTCGTTCGAGTAATATGAGGTTTGGAGTTATCATGTTGTAGAATAGAAATTTTTATATTTTCCAAAGCTTGGTTCTTCTGCTTCAAAGCAGTATACAATCACTCCAGCTGTTCATAATACCAATTGGCGTCGATGGTCCAACCGTTTGAATTGAAATAGTAATAGATTGTCCCTTAGAAGTTTAATCAGACGCACAGAGTCAACTTATATTCAACGCGCCCAAGTTTGACAATAGGAACAGGAGGTTGACTCGGGCTCAACCACTGACTTAAGGTGTCATAAATACGATAATTGATCCAAGTCTCTTCGGAAGTTAAATTCCTTTTATGAAATGTGCACTATACAGATTATCTTATAGCCGGTTTTTTTGTACACTTCAAATCAGGGTATTGCCTGAGTTGGCGTCAATTTTAGAGGTACAAATCGGCAGTTCCCGTTGGCCTTCATTAGTTCGTGAAGGTGATTAACCCACGAAAGTTTGCGATGTTCCCAATTCGCCTGATAGTCTCCGAGTGCTGGTTGTCGGATTTAACTCCAATATTTTCCACAAAATATCATTATAAAGATTTCGCTGCCTTACCGGTCCTTGAGTTTTCTTAAAGATTACTCGCCCCTTTAGCGGAATTTCATAAACCACCGGGTTGTGGTGCTGTGGTTCGAAGACCTTTCTCCGTTCACAAGACAAATGCTTCTTTTTGCTTCAGCAGCAACTCATAAGGTCAAATTTTCTAGTACCTATATTTGGACAATCCACATAAAAAATTGAAGTGAATAAAAAGAAATCAATAATGAAACCAGAGAAAATCTGATAGAACACCTCGCGTGATTCAGAATGAGGTATGACGTGCTATGCTAGCAGTCAAGGAAAGCCGTTGCAATCTGTGTTATCTTTAAATATTGCGTAAATCCGGGTTGCCTTGATATATTTTCGCTGTCTGCAAAGCAAATATTTATAGTGTTCTTTAATACCTCAGTCGAGAAATTCCCAAATAGTCACGGAATTTTAAGAAGAGCAGATCAATAATGCAACAGTAGAGATGTCTTCTAGACAAATTGATGAGACGAAGTGATGATTGAAGTCTTTCCATTGTTTTTCATCGAAGAAATTACAGTAGAAAAATGCTCAAAACCGCGAAATAACCTTTCTTGAAATATAATTCATATATACTTGTAATATATCTAGTGGCTATTTTACAAAATATGTTCGTGTGATGATTTAGATTTTGCTCTTCTGGAGGTTGAGTTAATCAAGCAAAGAGTAGTTGGGGTAATGGATAAATAACATTTTTTATTTTTATAAAAATTATAAAAATATATTATAAACATACCTAGAATCATTTATTAAAATATTTATAAACAAGTTGTAAATTTTGATTATCTCAAGCTGCATAGACAAATTTTATTTTATAAAAATTGTTTGTATAATTTAATAATCCTAGATATCAATTATTTCTAAACCTACGCACCTATGTATTAAGATATCTACCACATCCTATGGTAATATATTTGGACATGTTGAAGGATTCGGCGCCACCGAATAATTACTGCGGTTTTATGTTTCTCCAGGGTTGTCAGACACATAATTGGCTCATAAATCACTTGGTGGCAACTGGACCCTAACACCGATGTTGCAACAGTAGCACTCGGAAATAATATTTGAGGATTTGATTATATTTTAAAAATCAAATATATATTTTGCACAAACATTATCAAACACTTAATTAATACACAACTATATTATTTCCATTAAATCTAAACCAAGTTGTTATAAAATAAATCTATAAAATTTTATCTTTATATAGAATCTTCAGAAAAATATTTTATTGATTAAAAGAGTATATATATATCACATATATTACACATATTTATAAAGATATTTTCATTTTACCGAATGAGAAATATCAACTTTTTAAATTATTATACAATTATATCTCACATATTTTTTGGGAAATGTATCAAGCCAATATTTCACCCTTCGCAATCCCCGTTTGTAGGTGTGAGGTTCGTACGATACAGTCTCGAACTACATTAGTCTCCAATATTATCTTTGTTGCTATTTCCGTAGTTTCTTATTTTGCGCCGACAGGAATTCTAAAATATTTTGGAATGTGGAATCTAGAATGTGGAACTCTCAATTTCATAGAATGATATAATATCCTGTAATGTCGCGTGAAAGAATCGCGTGGTCAATCAAAACATTTCAAAATAAGGAAAGATCCTCAAATAGGCGTACAGTCTAGCAATATATTGGAATTTTGTGATAAATAATATATTTTGATTTTATTTTTGATCTAAAAAAATGCCTTTATATATATATACATATATATATATATATATATAAAGTATATAGTTTTTATTTTAGCCATTATTACTAATAAACATTTTGACCATTATTCTTATGAGGTTTCAAATGTCTTGTTTCAAATTATTGTGTTTCTTTTAGTTAGTTCTTAAGAATGTAATCTCTCAGAACTTGTGTTCAAACTAAAAGTTGCTGATGGCTTGCGCAGTCACTAGGCATAAATATCAACTAATCGTTGATTTTAAATTATTCCAGAATTGGCCAAATTCCATTTCTTGAATAATCGAGAAAAGCGTTCTTAATTTAACCACCTGATCCCAGGAAAAAATCCACTTTTATACTAATTATCACTCATTTGGTGTTCTCAGGCCCTTCTGTCCTGAATACCTGTTTTTTAAGTTATCAGGATACCCCAAAGACTTGCTGAGATACAGCTTGCACCACGCTAATGAGGGCCAACAGCCCGAAATGCGCACGTGGTTAGCTTTTCTTGATTAACAACAAAAACGCAACAAAAAGCTTTATTAAAACATTCTGGTCTTAAACAGATTCCCCGAGGTTAGAAGAGGGTATATACAGAAATAACGGTAATATTAACAATGAACAATAGAAGTATTGAATAATAAATTTAGATAAGTACATGTGAAAAATATTATACAATACACTGTATTATACATAATTATCAGACATCTTTATTGTTTTATACTTGAATGGACTAAGGGTGGAGGGTTGTCTGAAATAAATCTGAATATAAAGTTTTAGAGTTTATTAATTTGCTCATTGACCCAGGTTTTCAGTAGAAGCCACCGGATTTATCAAGATATTTCGAATATCATTCGCAGCTTTATAAATTTTAAAATATTTAAAAGTAATGCTTGGGTCAGCCAGTGCAGTATTTAGCCAGTTGAAATTTGTTGAGAGTTGCGTCGTGGCATAGAGGAATCGCTCAGCAATTCTTCTCTGCATTCCATCATGAGAGGGCAGTAGGCTGTTAGTTGTGTGATTGCATCTTGTATTTCACTTTTTAATAAATCACAAGTTGTGGGGCAATCGGATTTCCAACATTTAGTGAAATTTTCAGAATAAAAAATATCCAGAAAAAATACAAGTTGTGCTAAGAAACGTTTATATTTCAAAGGCAACGTAGTATTTAAGTATGTTTAGTTATTATTGAATTGTTCAGATATTTAAAATTACTATAGTTAATGGAAGTTGAAATTTGCACATTTATCATTTTCAATAGATTGTTCTATTGTAGTTCGAAAATTATATTTTATTTCGTTTTGTACTACGATGGAAAGCGTATAGCTTTTCAAAAATGAAAAAAGAAAAACATTATTGTTTAGGATATTTGAAGGATTTCGTACAAAATTATGGCCTATCCTCTTTTAGATATTTTCTCACCTTTCTTAATTAATAAAGAAATGGTATTTGGTCAATTTTCGCATAATTAAAAATCAACGATAAGTAGATATTTATTCAACATTAACAGATATTTTTACTTCAAAAAATATATAATAATGACATATTGCCGAACCAAACTAATGGCACAGAACTAATAGACATTCCAAATATTTCATAGGTAACACCTATTTTGATTAGGGACAATGAGGAATTGTCAACAACGCCAAATCTTAAGCCTATCTCGTATAATTAACATTTTATAAGTAACCTCTATTATTCTAACCAAATAAAGCTTATTTTGTATATGATATGCCACATTGAACTACACATGAATTATAATATTGGTTGATCAAATTACCTCAAATATTATATTATTTGTTTGCAAATGATATTCGTTTATATTTCAGAGAATAAAAGCTGATTGGCTTACATTTATTAACTCCACCTGTTGATCTTTATTTGCACCTAATTTTTTTTTCAAATAACCTCATTACACATATGTTTAAATATATTAGTGTTTCATTTGGTTAATATTATATATTTTGAAATAATATATTATATATTTCAATTTCTTTATATATATTTATAATTTGTTTCATCCATCATCAACATTTTTATCATTATTTTTAAGACTCCGTGTATTCCTTTTAAATAAATATATATGTTTATTTAAATGTAATACTACTGTCTTAAAAGCTTATGTCCATAGTTTTCTTAAATACCATTTCTATTATTGCATTTTTCAGTATAGCATATAAAATCAAAATGATCCAATTCAGTATTAGAGCTCTAATGAAGCGGTCTGGTGGATTAAATTGGCGAAACCGCTGGGAGGGTTCACCACTGATGAGCCAAGCCCTCCCAATATTTTTTCATCGCAGTAAGGACGGTATAAGTTTATTTTATGTGTGAAAAGAAAATTTAGTGTCTTAATGTATTAATTTGTTATATATATATTTTAGTTAGATCTCTTGAGAACAATATCTTTAAATAATTGTCCTTAATATATCATTCGCAATATATAATATAACGTAAAACATTCGATATTGACTCTGATATATCTCTTTGTGTATTTTACTCAAGAGTATAAAATAAACACTACTTTAAATATAAAATAAATATTTCTTTTTTTTTCTACCAAACGACTTTACTTAGTAAGAAACCTTCCTAAAAATAATTTATTTTAGACTTAAAAAATATTACATTGTGTGTAGCAAGAAATTAATTCGAAAATATTCTGCACGTTTACAAATAGAATTCTTTAGCATCTATTTAAAAAAAAATAAAATACAACATAAAAACGATTATCTTGAATATTTTTCAAAAATATAAATATATAAAAATGTTTAAATATTTCTATCGATAAATTGTTTTACAGATAATATTTATAAATATTTTATTGATTTTCATCGGAATTTAAGAAATTCTGTGCTAACCCTATCATATCATGTATACCTTTTTTAATTATACCATATATGATGTAGGTATATTTCCAAATATTTTCAATAAAATAAATTTATTTTTTGAATTTTCTGTTTTATTTTAATAGAATTCTAATCGTTGATATATTTATTTATATAACTTAATACATAATAAAATATAAACATAATATTTCGCCTCTCTTTATTGAAGGAGTTATCAACTAGCTGTACGTGAGCAGAGGCGTTACAAGACCAACGTTGAAAGTATCCCTGGTTTGGATAATATATCAAAATTAAATATATATATATATGTTATATAAAAATAATATTTTATTTTAAATTATAATTTCATAGATTCAAATACTCTCTGCTAAGTCGACCGCCAGAAGTCACTCTCTTCCCCTATAAATACTCATTGTTGTTGTTCCCCGATGGCCGGCTCAAAACTTTTGTACATTATGTAAATAATATTTTGTTTTCCTTATTCTAATCGTCTTAAGCCAGGCATTACTTTTATCAAATTATGACTTTTTTTATATATTCCTTTAACTCAATTAAATTGCTGATAAAAACTATTTTTCATTATCATACTTTAAAGATTTCAACCACGACTGCATTTCCATACCATAATCTTCAACATGATCTAAATTCAAGCAGAAAATCTCATTCATCTTTATTTATAACATATATATAATTATTAGTAGTTGCATATATATATATACTTTTGATATATAATATATAAATATCAGTTATATTCGCTACCTTGGTCTTCCAAAGCTAGATTAGAGCTCCTGGTGTTGGTTCAAACATTTCGATAGAGAGAGGCGTGTTATGGTTCAAAGCAAAAATTGCACATTTTATATTTATTTCAATATGAATTGCGCTCTATATTCAAAATAATAAAATACATTCGTTTTACGCGCTATATTCAGGGAAATATTAGCCTAAATTACAACGTATATATACAGACATACAGGTTACATATATGAAGGATAAGGTGCTTGTACGTCAATGTCAAAACTGTTTTAGTTATGGTCATAGTAAAAATCCATGTAACATCATAAAATGTAGAAATTGCGGAGACAATGACCAACATGTTAACTGTCAATCCTTGCCCAAGTGCATAAATTGCTCTACACATCCTAAATATAGGAATAGCAATAATCATCGTTCTAATGACAAATTATGTCCTGTGTTCCTTCAACAAATGAAATATGAGATACAAAGAACATGTTATGCAGATTTAGATCATGATATTGTTACTTTGGATTAGAATAGATTAATTCTTGTTTTTTGGTCAATGTTCAAATTAAAAATTCTACAACAAAACACGCGGAAAAGCAATTTCGTTAATAATGAAATAAGGGAATTTATTTCTAAGGAAAAATATGATATGATTATAGTTCAAGAACCATATAGTATAAATAATGAAGTAATCTTTAATATGCGTTCAAAAATATATTATGCAAATATACCGGGAGTTCCAATATATACCGCAACAATCGTTACAAACCCTTTCTTATCATGTAAATTAATTGAAGAGTTTTCAAATTCATTTGCAACCACTATATCAGTACAAACTACTAAACGGCAAATTATTCTTTCAAATATTTATATACACCCTAATAAAATGGATACCTGTCATGTTCAATTCCTTGATAAATTAATTAAAACTTTTAACACAAATCCATTGATTTTAGCTGGAGATTTTAACGCTCGAAGTCAGATGTCGTTTGATAATATTATTAATCAAAACGGTAGAAGACTTCAATACTATAATTGATTTTCACAATATGCTCATACATAACAATCGAAACAAAACATGTCGAGGATTAAGTATAATAGATCTACTATTACTAATAGTCAAGCTCATGTACTTGTTAATGGATGGAAAACGTTAAATCTTTCGCAAATTACAGACCATCACGCAATCTCATTCGACATTAGTCTGGAAACAGAAAGTTTATTACATGAAAATAATTCTACATGGTATTTACAAGAAAAAAAGAGCCAATTGGCAAAAATATGAGCAGGCAATCAAGGTGTCTAGGATAAATGAAGCAATGATGAAATTAGGTAAAATAGTAAATATAAACGATATAAACTGTGAAGTTTCTCTCATAACTGACATATTAATTGAAGCTGCATATGCATCTCTACGAGTAAAACCAAAATATTTTAATAATAATCCATTTAATTGGTGGACGGATGAACTGGAACTTTTTAAAAATCATTTTAAATATGTTCGAAATCTATATTATCGGGGTAAACGGTCTAATAGACAGCTAGTTGATGAAAAAATGTATAAAGAAATACGAAATAAGTATATGAATATTATTGAAAAAACAAGAAATGTAAGCTGGAGGGTATTCCTGGAGGAAGTTGAAAATACATCTCCTTTTGGTAATACTTATAAAACTTTTTAACAAAAAAATCATCCTAGGACTTTTGATTTACCAATTCTAGGTGTATCTCAAGATGTGCTCGAATCAGAAATGAAAAATCTTTTATCTTCTTTATTTCCGAAAGACTGTCAATCTTCTGACACAAACTATCATAAATTAATCAGAGACAAGAGTTATACTTTTTCTAATGATAAAATCATTTATTTTGATGATATTCAAATCTGTTTAATAATTAAAAAACTCAAAAATGACAAGGCTCCAGGAATAGATCATATAAGCAATCAGATGATCAAAACGGCAGTTCAGCATATATCTCCTGTGTTAACAAAATTGTTCAATGCTTTTATTGGACTTAATTATTATCCGGAGGCCTGGAGAAAGTCAGCAGTAATGATTATAAAAAAACCTAATAAAGAAAACTATAAAGATCCGAAAGCCTACCGCCCTATAAGCTTGTCTTCTAATTTAGGTAAAATTATTGAAAGTCTAATTCATATTGAACTTTTAAATCATATTAATAGTAATAATGTTATGCATCCTGCCCAACATGGATTTACAGAAGAAAAATCGACAATCTCTGCTCTTTACAAGAAATAACTAAATAAGTCTTCAGAAAAGAGAAACAGAAAATACGGCAATAGTAACAGTGGACATCAGCTGAGCTTTCGACAACGCATGGCATTCGGAAATTCTCCAACAATTGGACAAGGCAAATTTTCCAGCGGTACTTATAAAAATAATTAATTCTTACTTTGAAGACCGGAGTGTAGAATTTAAATATACTAATGTAAAGTGTATAAGAAAGATAAATAAGGGATGTCCCCAGGGTGGTATTATTTCTCCTATTCTTTGGAATATATTACTTAATGATTTCAACTTATCTTTTAACGAAAGTTTTGCTAGAGTAATTGCTTTCGCGGATGATGTGACATTTGTGGTATGGAGTTCAAACATCTATGATCTTCAGTACAATATTACCAAATGTTTAATAAAAATCAAAGCCTGGTGTGAAAAGGTGAAACTTTCACTAAGTCCAAACAAAACAGGTATACTCTATCTACATAACTATGAAAAATTGCCCATTAATTTTGATGGAAAAATAATTCAACCATCAGAAACTGTTAAAATTTTGGGAGTTATTTTTAAAAATCATAGACAAAGGAATAAGATTAATTTTGGAACACATGTTGACAATATAATTATGAAAGCTACGAAACTTAAGAATATATTATTCTCATTATGTGCACGTACTTGGGGCATTGATACTCGGCGTAGATTGATCTTATATAAAGCTATGATACGCTCTACAATAAGCTATGCATCAAATATTTGGTTTCCTTTTATCACTGCAGCAAAAAGATCCAAGTTGAATTCTATACAATATCAAATTCTTATTAGATGCATTCATGCTTATAGGACTTCATCTTCTTACATCACACATATACTAGCAAAAACTCCTTTACTGTCCGATTATCTTGAATTATTACAAACAAAGTATAATATGACAAATTCTCTCACAGATCGAACACTCAAAAAACCCCTTCAAAAAGAATTAAACAAACTATATCTGGATCTAAAATTTAAGTTTTATCTTTCTCAATCTAAGGAACTATTCAAGAAATTCTTTCCAATTGCTGTCCCAAATTTCATTTCTTCTGATAAATTCAATACTTTATTCTTAACTGGCAAAGGACCCTTCTTAAGTTTCCTATTCAAACTGAATGCTATCAATGATCCAACATGCGAATGCCGCTTAGATGTTGAATCACCAGAGCATCTTCTTTTAACTTGCCCTCTGACTAATCAAATTGTATGTAGATACTTTGAAACATTACCAAATTCTCTTTGTGTATATACTCTATCTTATGAGAACTTTGTTAAGTTTAGAACTATTTGTACAATAATTTACAAAACAATATTAATCCATCGTGTAAATAATTAATCATATGTATGTAAATAATACTAGCACAGCACAATAGTCTTTTGGACTTCGTGCTTTTGTAACAATAAATAAAAAAAATAAATAAATAAATAAAAAATTAGCCTAAATATAGGGATTTGAAAATAAATAACAACAAATATGAAAACATATCTGGGAACTATATTTCTTTTTCCCCTATCTACTATTTATTTTTACACGCTTTATTATTTCTTTCATTCGTATATTGATATTTCGATCAAATTTTTTTATATTTTTAAACATTCAAAATATATTCAGATATCAATATATTTTGAAAACAATAGTTAGAGAAATTGATTGAATATAATTAGATAATGAAATTCAATTTAAACCCTTACAATTTTTTTTAATTTAATGCCTTTTATTTATTATATAAATTGAGTTTTTCTATAAATAAATATATATATATTTAGATGAAAGTTTAAAACAAATATTTTACATTTTCTTTCACATATATATGTATTAAAAATAATGGAGGCATATCCTGACCATTTTTCTATTGTTTTCACATATATATGCATATTAGTTTGTGTTCTTTTTATTTCCAAAAGTTGATTATTTATCAAAATATTATATTACACGTTACAATTCTTAGGCAATTTAAGTATATTGGGAAGATAAATATGTTTAAAATATGATTTTAATTCGACAGCAACTCATTACGTGGCTCCACAACCAGGAACAATTTCCTTCTCGTGTAACATTACACAGCCCAAGTGGAACTCGCTTTCCTTACTGCCACCCTTTTTAGTTGATAAATACTCACACATATTTTCATACAATACAAAATCAACAACATTTTATAGAATATAAACAGTTTAGAGAATTCAATTATACGAATGGAGTTCCTTTTTATTTTGCAGTTGTCTGTACCATTTCGTTTCAAAACTCTCAAGCATCTAGTCTCCAACCAACCAGTATCTAATCTTTTCAAGTGTTCTTCAGATTTTTTTAGAGCAAAATTTTATTGAATTAATCTTTTTATAGCGTTTTGAAATTTTACCATTCAGTTCTTAAAGTGCTCTTACAACAAAAGGTTTTTCAATATGGATTTACTTTTGTATTGTTTCACCTGTGAGAGATCATTGAAACGAATTTAATCCAGAGAATATGATCTCTTTTTTCTTTTAAAATTATAAATATTTTTTCACTCATATGTAACTTAGACGTTTCTGTTCCATTTTTAGAATATTTTGGTATTCCTCAACAATTCCAGGAATTCAAATCTATTTTTCATCCTCTTTAACATTTCAATGAACTTCTGTCGCCACTCCTTCAGAGAAATCAGGAAAATGAATATCCTTTACCAGAAGTTATTTCGAACTTGTTTTCGTATAAAATTTCGGCAATTTGGTAATAAAACATCTTTAACAAATTCATAGTATAACATTAGTTTAGGTGTCTCAATTGTCTATATTATTTGTTTGTTTTAAGAGAGAAATTCTTTTTCCATTAAGGAAATTATTTCGAACATTTTCGCCCGTCTACACCTCCATGTATATAGATTCTCAACTCAGAAAGTCTGTCAAACTTTTTCTCTCGACTAATTCTCAAATTAATTCTTCTCCTGGACGTCTGCCAGCAATTCCGTAAGGATTTCCCTCTCTGCAGCCCTTTCCTTCCGTCACCATCTTGGTACATTGCTAAGTCAATTTAGTTTTAATACGAAGACCTCAACATACATCTTTGTTTTATAGGTTTTATTTTGTACCCGGAATGTCATCTCTGTTTAACGATGTATTTGGTTCATCAGCTTAGTACAAAGCGTAATGGAGGCGATAAAGAATACAACCTGTATACAATGGACTATGACCCTCATTATTACAATCCTACTATAATATATCACGTCCTACTAGAGGAGTTATAGAATAGGTCGAATTTCCTAAAAGGGTGCTCAAGCAAGGCCGATATTTTCAGGCCATGATACAACATAAATGGAGAGATGCTACTTTTGGTACATGATTACCATCCTTTTACAACCTCATGTTGAGATGTTATTTTTTTAGGTGCTAGATATCAAGCTCAGCAAAAGTATTTTTGAAAAAAAAAATGAAAAAGGTAAACAAAGTATAATATAACAACTTTTATATTTTAATTTACTAATATTAAAATTTTGATGGCACACACACAATTCAGGCATTTATATTTATCTTAGAATTTAACAAAAATATATACACATATCATTCTCATATTGAAGGTTATTGTAACACGAAACTTTCACTATAAAGGTAGACATTGAAAAAAGTAAGATAAATTAATTTGAATTGATAAAATAATATTTTTTATATTAAAAATAAATATTTTTGGGCGTAATAAATAACAGCAGTTCAAACAATGGGTTAATGGAGGTCTATGAGTTTATGGTAGTATTAATCCGAGCGAGATGTTCAATGTCAAACTCAATGTATTCTTAAATATAAAATGTATCTATCTATGTCACCATTTCCAATCTCTAGATATCTCTTTAGATAAACGTATTTTCAATGTGAATTGAAGATGTGATAAAGGCAATTTTCTTGAAGGTATTTGTCGATACCATGATAAAATAAAAGACTCATGTGACTGAGGGCTGCTTCATTCTGAAAAAATTATCAACTTTTCGGAAGATATGTAAATCGAGGGATATAGTTGTGCAGAAGGAAGGGAAAATTCAGGTCCAGGTGGCAGTACTTAAATGCGAGGGTGACAAACTGCATGATGTTTCATAACTCCAATATCAGCATTCTACAGTTTAGTTTTTGACGTAACGCCATAACCTCTGACATTCTACAGATTCTTAAATACCATCAGCCTACGAATATAACCTCGCTAATTGTAAAGAACGGAACATTGTAATCAGATGGAATGCTCCACAATAATTGCATATTTTCAAACGGGATTATAGATGCTATTTGGTTCCACGGATAGACTAATGAATGGAATTATATATCCAGTATTGGACTCTATCGATAATATATTTGCATAAATGTTCGGTGTGGCAAAGAGAAGTATTCAAATCCAGCTTAGCCTATTAAATGTCTCACTTAAACCTAGTTATATTTTAAATTACAAATAGTAAATATAGAGAAAACATGCAGCGAGAGAATTAGTTGAAAGGGATAAAATATAATCAAATTTATGTCCGAATGTTTTAAGGCAAATATTCACTTCAATTATTTTACTTGCCTAAATAAAGAGATATGAGAATATATGATAGGTGAAAATATATCTAAGGCTACTGAACAAATTCGAAATTTATTATAGAGGAATATACGTACCTAGAGAGGCGCATCTCTCCCTATAAGAGGGATATATATATATTTAAAATTGATAAATCATTATATTGGTGAATATTATTGATAGTAATTATAGAGAGAAATCAGTAAGTATTTAACAAAACGTATAATTTTATTCTGACAAAGCGAGCTTTCGAAAAATGATGTTCTCTCTCGGTAGCGGAATGTTTTCCACGGTGGGCGCACCAAAGATGTGATTGTATATATTTCATATATTGATCAATTATCTTTTTTTATATTCACAATTATTTTTTGATATATTCATCATCATATAATTATATTTATATTCTTATAGTTATTTATTTTGTATTTAAAAACAAACCTTCATAATCTTATATATATGGACGTTGTAATAAAGTAGTTTCAACATCTCTCTCTTTCACGAGTTTATCAAAGCTACAAGAGGGATTACAGCTGTTTATAAATTTAATTGTTTACTTGCCCACTCCGGGCTTGCAGAGTTAATAGACTGCGCTCGTGGGCAGGTAAACTATCCATTTTTAAATGATTAGGTATAATTTGGATTATAGATTGAAAACACGAGGTAACAAGACCAAATATAAATAAATATTGTGTGACGTTTCGGTAACAGCGTTGTTACTATCATCAGACAAAAGTGCTGAATGAGATGAAATATCACAGCAGGTTTTTTAAATAGCTGTGTCTAACTGTAACCGAACTGTTACAACTCTTCTACCGAAACGTCACACAGTATTTAATTATTTGGGTTTGGTTTAAATTCACCTTGTGTTTTTATTATTTTTGTTTTTCCTAATTGAAATTCATTCTCAAAGGTTTTCGTTAAGTCTGTAGTAGAGCGTCTTTGCTCAAGAGCTTGCTTTCTGATAATACAAAATAAATGCATTGTTAATTTCCGACTCGTATCTATCAAAAGTTATCTCTGAGAATATTTTAAAATTTATATTTAGCACAAAAAGGACTTTATATTTAAACAAATTATACGTTTTCAAATGCTCAATGTCTTAGCGTCATCCTAACAGATATTTCCATATGTAGAGTTTGCACTCAGTGAAGTTTCCGCCTCCTTTCCTTTAAAATACGCGAATAATAATAAATTCCTTAAGTTGAAAACATCAGGCGTCCAGGGTAAGTTTCATTTTATTGAATAATTTATTTATTATTTATGTACAATTTACGTAATGAACAATCGGTGAGTAGAAACTACAACATAATTCTAAAAATGTCGAACTCTAGACCATGGCCCTCGCCAGTACAGAGGCGCCTTCTTAAACTTTTGAAGAATCGTTTTAAACTTCTAAGAATGCGGAGTAAGTCGAATCGGTAACGGAATTGTTTCGACATTCCAAATATAAACCAAATTTGTGTGTAATATTGAAGGAAGGAATGATAAATATATGGATCATGTTCGCACATTTAATTGTTGTCAATGGTTTTCTCTTCTTGACTCAAGGGCGGATTTATTATTTTTAAAAATCAGCTTTTTTGTGATGCTCAATAAAAAATTATGGCAGTAGTCACATTTCCAGTTACATTATTAAAACATAATTAAATGGTTTTTTTGTTTTATTTAATAATGTAATATGGCTAAAATACTATTTTCTACATAAAAAGAGCATTTTTTACTTATTTTAGGTACACGATGTACAGCCCATGATAAACATGGTGGGCAAAAATGACTGCTTTTACTGAAAGTACACCGCATATCTACACACGTGTAAATCAATACTAACTCTGCACTTACAAAGTGCCAGATCCCCTTTTGATTACTTGCACTCATTAGCCGAGCTGGAACCACTGAAGCATTTTTCAGAAAAGTGTCCAATGCCTAATTCTATACCGGGTGGTAGCTGTCGGAAATGACAGCGTATACCATCAAAACACTAAATCCCGATACCTTTTATATATAAATAACTACAGTCACGTGTAACCTATTTTATATGGAATGCCTTCATCGAGTATATCCTCTCTATGGTACATGCATATAAATAAATAAATATCAAATAGAATATAATGTGAAATTCCTCTCTCTCTCTCTATACTTATTATTTTTATTATTGAACGTATTTCTCATATAACTATTATAAATTATCATAATTATATTCATCTATTTATATATACGCATATTTTATTTTTTTATGATTTGATTTTTTCAACCTCAGTACAAAATTTATATTTGGAAAGTTGTGAAAATGAAATATATCTATTTTGAATATTCCTATAGGATAATATTAATTTAATTTTTTTTAAATAATATATTCAACATATATTAGAGGAGTAAAAAATATTTGGAAAAGAAGAGGTAAGTAAAATATAATAAATAATTATTTACTGATTTTGAATATAATATTGAGTCAGAACAGCAAGATAATTCTGTGTCGAATAATACCGTTTATAGAATTTCAAAATTTATGAATTTTTGGTTTAATTTAAACATGGAAGATTTGTTTTATAAAAGTAGATATCGTATACAATAGTAAAAAAGAACTCCAGCCAAGCTCGGCTGTTACTCGTCATAGGCTGGGTAGTAGAAAATAAGCGAAGTAATAGGTTTGTAGAAAAGAGAAAAGACAGAACCATTATATTGATTTTCAAAATAATAAAATTAAGCTAAGTATAGAAAGAGAAATGTTCCCCTATATTCTCTCTTGACGAAAGAAGATATATTTTTTATTTTGTTTTTTTTTTTTTATTTTGTGAACTTTTAAAGCTTATTTTATAAACAATCTAGTGTAAAAATGGAGGACACAATACAGGATAATATGATAATTGAAATAACCCTAAAATTATTTGATATTTAAAGTATGAATAGAGAGTGCAGAGAGAGAAAAACAATCTAAAGCCTTGCGAGGAGTAGACACTGATCGAATACAATAACATTTTAATGTCACATTTTCCTAGGTCTTTGTAACTATTCACTTTTCCTGTGTAAATTAATGTTTATTATTTTTTTATTTATTGAAAGGAATGAAAACCATAAAGGTTAGACCAAATACTTTAGGCTTTAAACAAATTTATAAAATTAAAAAATGTATCTTCTTTCGTCAAGAGAGAAGATAGGTATAAAACTTTTCTTTCTCCGCTTAGCTTAATCTTAATACTTGAAAAATTATTATCATGGTTCTGTCTTTCCTCTTTTCTACAAAACTATCTTTTCGCTTATTCTATTTTCTACTCGACGCGTAGCGGCCGAAGCTTTGCTGGAGTTCTTTTTTATTTTTATTTTTTATTATTATATATGCTAACTAC
The DNA here is from genome assembly GCA_030710605.1 of Cordylochernes scorpioides. Lineage (NCBI taxonomy): Eukaryota > Metazoa > Arthropoda > Arachnida > Pseudoscorpiones > Chernetidae > Cordylochernes > Cordylochernes scorpioides. The sequence continues at coordinate 484,362 of CP092866.1, read as the reverse complement.
TTATTTATTATATATATAAAACAAACCTCCTATGTTTAAAATAAACAACAAACTTATAAATTTTGAAATTATCTTTTTTTAATAAAATTAAAATATTATGTCTGTGTCGATATTAGCACTGAGAGATGCATATTTATAATTGTCGTCTAGGAGGCGACATTGTCAGCTATTCTTGTCGAATCCTACAATCACCATTTCAATAGTTAAAATTATAAATAATTGTTACACAGTTGAAAAATAACGCGATAATATTTCCAATCAATCACGCTATCAAAGTGAAGTATTCAAATATTATTCGAAAAGGATACGTTGCAGATTAAATATTAATTTTAGCCATGAAATATATTAAAATGTTTTGGAAAAAACTGAAGTTACATAAAAAAGTATATTTCATGTATCAACTATTCTTCAAATGCGAAATATTTCATATTATTTTGAATATATTGCCAACACATTTATATTCTACAAACTGGGCATCAACAAAATGTCGTTTCATTAACGATTCGACGCGAAATATTTTACTGAAAAATAAATTATTTAACTTGTTATTTCGGATTATCCCTATGAAAAAAATATATTAATGGTTTAGAAAGAAAAATATTACCAAATATATCCATAGTAAAGACTTAGCCCACCTGAATATTTTGCTATTTATAAATTCTTCAAAAGTTGTTTTAACGGATATACTTTCTATGTACAGATGTTTTATCCCATTTAATTAGATATATAACAAGAGTCCAAACTTTCGAATACAAATTCTAACTATAATATATTTGGTTTATTTATAAAGTGTTGTTTGTATTATTGGAATAAAATCAAATTTAGAAAATTTTAAGCTTTCAATATATTTTATGGTTGAAGTATTTTAAATAATATTTTATAAATTTTTATCATGAAATGTAAATTCCAACATGTAGAAATTCCGATATAAATTTTGATAAATATTTAATCTGTAGATAGTTTTAAATAAAGGTATTTCGATTTTAAATATTTCAGACTTTTGTCCTATTCGAAACCTACTAAAAGTAACGGATTTTAAAGTTTGAAGGTAAGCTTGGGTGAATTCTTAAAATTATCTCTATTCTGAAAGCAAGTATAAAAAACAATATATATTCACACAAACACACTGAAAATTAAATCTACATTAAAACGCCTCTAAATTTGTTTGCATGTTTATAAATATAAATATTAAAAAAATTAAAATTTTTATTAATATATCACTTCACATATTAGTTTAGTTTAAACAATCAATGAACATATTTATTGTTTAAAACAAGAGCAGAAACAATGTGTTGTCAAAAAATGTCAAGCAGACGAAACCCACCTTGGGACGCGACCGTTCAGACGACACCCACTTCACTTTTGGCGCTACTCACTTCTGCCGCCAGGGGGCTTGGCGCCGCTGAATCGATTCCACTCGCTTTTATTGTCTCACAGATTTTTATTTATCATAATTAGCTAAATTAATATTTTAATTAACACACAATGAATATATTTGTCTTCATTAAAATGTCTTAAATGATAAATAAGTTGTTTAAAACTTATTATTCTAATAGCAGTCTTGGCGAACGAAGGATTGTATAAAACGGAGTTTATTGTGTGGATAATCTCAATCATTGATAAATTTAATTTCTTTTTAATTTTTCCTGTTCGTTTTTCAATTATCCTCATCGTTCGATATTGAGCATGTGGAACTTGCTGAGTGAATAAAACATTTTGAAATGTTTCTCTTCCTCACACCATCACTCACTTTTCTCAATGTTATGAACTGGTTCATTCTATTCAATAATTTCTACCATTCATTATTTTTTATTTTTTAGAACTTAATATTGAATTTATGATGATTAATATTGGTATTTTTGTTATATATAAACAAAGAAGAATTTATCATATGCAACAAGTTGTGGATATAATATTTCTTTATTATTTTGGAAAAAACTCTGAATTACTCAGAATTGTAGCTGCATTGATGCAAATATCTCTAGCGGATATATCAGCCCTCTCTTGTGTTAACTTAAATATATAAATTATATATATCGTGTGTATTTTATTTGCCAGCGATGACTAAAGCGTATTTAAGAATGGATATTCAGAAAGGATACATTGAACCCAAGGAAATAAATTACTCTCACAAAGTTATTTAGGAAAAACTTCGACGGCAATTCCCTCCCGCCCTCGTCGCGAAGACAATTAATTGCTATAAATAGGTCAAATATAGAATATATTTGTCAGAAATATTTAATTTCCAAAAAAAGCCATTCTTGAAGTATAATCCAATTAACACACACACACTACTATAGCGTATAAAATAATAAGTCCAAATACAAGGTTTCAGCACGCCACCTATATGTATAAAATGTAACTGCATTATCGATGTATTTTGTAAACTAGAACTAATTTATACTGACCCATCGACGAGGATTAAAATATCAGGAGATCCTATCTCATCATTGGTAACTCTCGTTTGGCCTGTTCAACCTACCAGGCCGTTACAGCTATTGTACTTGACTGTTGTATGCTTATTAGATTTGTGGGAATAGTTTTAACTCTATATATATATATACTTTTAAAATCCTATATAATTAAATATATTTGTCGAACCGATAATTTAATGACTAACGTTCAGAAAAGATGCAAGTCCAGTAATTCTCCCTTTCAGCGGTTTGGTTAGTTTAGAGATAAACTGGCGAAACTACTGTCAGGGTTTCTAGAAAAAAACTTCCATAAACGTCACGGCGGTATGTGGATGGGTCCTATAATCAGACCTGTCGAGAGAACATCTCAGTTCTCCTTCTTCATTATTTTCACCAGAGATTTTGTGTCTTGGCGTTAATTGTGGTTCTACCCAAAAATAAAGCAACGTCGTTGAGTCTTTTACCACAAAAAAGCACAGTTCTCAAAACATTATAAAAGAGAAAAACATGAGCGCCGTTTCTTCATACGTACTCATCCACTGGTTGTTTAGGTCTGGAGATTTATTTCATTTGTCTGCGACATCCTGTTCACAACATATACGGCTCTTTATTCGCGCAGTTATCAAAACTTCCTTCAACGAAGAAGTGTATTAAATAGATTTGTTTCTTTTGGATGCCTACATTTCTCGCGGTCTGCAGTTTAGCTCCTCGCAACCGCCACAAGTGACAAATTTAGCTAAATATTAGTTAGAAATATTCTCTTCATATCTGCATATATATGTGCCTATATGTGCATATCTATTATTCACTTTCTCTTTTTTATTCCAAATTAAACACAAATTCTCGTTGAGATATATATATTGAAAGCAATCCACAAATAAATTGAAAAGGCATATATATGAAATATCATATATATAATATTATATATATCCGTGATATTTGGCCAACACCCAATTTCTTGATAAATGGAAATAAAGCCAACCAGGTAGGCCTTTCGGGCTATTTTAGGTTGAACAAATATCATGGAACAAGTTAAATGGACATTAAGTTTATTTCTTCCACGAAATGGCGCTCTGCCATCTGAAATGTTCGTGTGAGCGGTCAGGATATGACCTTTTTGTTTTTAATAATATATAGCTGTGTGTGTGAAAGATAGTTTTTCAAAAATACAAAAAAAACAGGCGTTGATATTAAAAACCAAATAGGCATATTCATATAAGCTTTTCATATGGCAGAGCACTATCTAAAAAGCTTATGTGAGCGGTCAGGATATACCTATTTTCAAAAATAAATATATATATATATATATTCATTCGGAATAATAATAAGGTGGGAAGAGAAATAATCACACCACAAGTTGGAAGGGGAGCCCAGACGACCAGAGAAAGATAGAGAGGGAGAGCCGGGGCCCGGCATAGCCGGACGTCCGTTCGTCTCGCACACAATCCCCCAACTGTCTTAGAAGTCCCGAGGTTCCAAGTAACGGGCCCCAGTGGTCGCCCCTTGGAATGTCGCTGATGTCTAAAGTGATCGGACTTTACCCTCCCGTCTCTCTCTGGGTCAACTATAGGTTTGCTTTATTATTCCTGGAAGAGTATATATTATGATATATATATATATATTAAGAAAAAGGCATCTCCTCATCGTGCAACTGAAATTTTCAGTTGCACGATAAGGAGATGCCTTTTTCTTAATATATGCACCTTATCCCAGTACAATATTACATTTGTACTATTTTTTTCATATATATATATATATATAAAGAGACAAAGGTCGCCTCTCCCGTCAAAATAGACGTCAAAACTAGACGCCAAAAAAAATTCCATATATATATATATATGAAACGTATCTAAGGTTTCGCACACGCCAATATGCAGGGACTTATTGTTAGCGTGAATGAAGAAAGAAACGTTGCAAGCTTCTGACTCAATTTATTTCAATCACGCGTCTCATTTATATAGTTACAAATATTTACATAAATCCTAACAGTGTAAAATTTACATCTACAAATAATTTATAAGCAGAATGTGACAAACCCCCCTACTAAAAAAAAATAAATCTCAGATTTATTTACACAAATGGAGGTTGGGAGGGGTTGGAAGGTTAGAGAGAAAAAAAAAACATTCTGCAGAGAGAAAAAAAAATAAAATAAAATAAAATAAAAAATAATAATAATAATAACAATAATAATAAAAGTATTATCACTATGGCAGTAGGGCAGTCGGACCTGATAGTTGGGGTATCCAGGTGCGTACCTAATTCACTGTATCGCATAGTGACCATTTTACTAGAGATCCCTGGGGTGACCGGCCTGTAAAAAAAATTGTTTTTTTTTTTCTCCTTCCCAGGCGTGTCACTTAGAACATATGTAACAGGGCTGTATTGTCCATTATTAGCTGAGTCCTTCAATGTTTGTAGAGAGAATTCAAGCCCTACCATTGAAGTAGAAAAACCACATGGACGCAAAAGAAACATTTTGCGGTATTAAGCAGCCCCTCAGAGAGTGGAAACTCCTTTCGAACGTTTGGCCATGGTCAGATTACATACATCCATTCAAATCCTCCACATCTTGGAAGGGAAATGGATAATTCCGCCTGCCTTCATTCGAGGTTGAAATAGGGTCCCATAATTTTAATTTAGATACATTAACTATTGTGCTGGGCTTATTTTCAGGCTGGCACGGTTTATTTATTTCAACTGTGTGAGGGGATGGGGTAGAAAGAACGGTGTATGGGTCTGGATAATAAACTGGTGACAGTTTGCCATGGCCTACCTGATGAGGGATTCGATACAAAACCTTATCTCCAATTTTTAAATTCGGGAATCTATGTGAACTATTGTATCTTTTAACTAACCGTTTATGCAATTCCTCGGTTTTTTCATTGGCAATGGTTCGGGCCCTTTCTACTGGCGGATACGGATTAGTAAGATCAGACATGTAGGAAGGGAGGGTCCCGTACAGCAAGTATATCGGAGGGAATGTAGTCGTAGAGTGGGGTGTGTCTCTATATTCTTCCAGCGTTTTTTGTAACAACTTTGGCCAAGGGGCCCTAGGGTTACCTTGATGTTGTATTTTTAACCTTCCAATCAACGTTGCATTAGCCCGTTCTACTAGTCCATTACACTCTGGATGGGACGGGGAGGTCATCACGTGCTTTATACCTTTCTCCTGAAGAAATTTATTGAATCTCTTCGAGACAAACGAGGGATGTCTATCCGTGACTAAGATTCTAGGTTTTCCTATATTTAATAATTGGTTTATGATATTTATGTACGTCGCGATGGATGTGCCTTTGGAAGCATATCCCCAGATATATCGTGAATGATGGTCGATAACGGTATGGACACAATTTTTTGCACTATTATAACCTCCTAGGCCCAAAACCGTATCCAAAGCCACGACATCGAAGGGTTTTGCCGCCCTAGGCAATGATCCCATCAGTCCATAGGAGGGCTGGGTGCTACTCTTTATTGTTTGACACTCCTTGCAATTCTTAACATAATTCTTTATCTTCCCTATCATCCCCTTAAAATAGTATTGAACGGACAGTGCTCTGATCATAGCACTGATGCCTGGGTGTCCTAAAGATTCATGGGCTTTCTGAATCAGGTCATCTTGGAGCTCCGGGGGAACAACTACTCTATCCTTGTTATTAAGTCTTATATAAGTAATACCATCCACTATAGAGTATAATTTTGAAGGTGGTATCGATAAATCACCCTGGTTTTGTTTCAAGGCTTGAGCTGACAAAAAATAAGAGTATGGAAGTCTGGAGAGCATGTCGGCTTCGTGATTTTCACAACCCTTGTTGTAATTAAAATCCAAGTCATATTCGGACAACTTCAAAGACCATCGGAACAGTCTCCCATTGGTGTGTTTGAAGCTATTCAGCCATATTAGCGCCTTATGATCCGTGTGAACTATGACGTGACTGCCGGATATGTAAGGGTGGTAGCGCTTACAAGTCTCGACCACCGCGAGCAGTTCTAGTTCTGTTATCGTATATTTAGACTCGGCACCTCGCAAAGCCCTACTGAAATAGGTGAACGGCTTTTGCGTGCCATCAGGATATTCCTGTTTAAGCACCGCTCCTATACCCGAGGTACTGGCATCACAATAAATATGTGTAGCCAAAGAAGGGTTAAAAAGTTGAAGTATTGGTTTGGAGCATAGCGCTTCCTTTCAACCCTCAAAGCTTCTCTGACATTCCTCCGTCCAGATAAACCGGGAGTTTTTCTTGAGAAGCTCATTCAAAGGGGCTCTTAGGTTGTTAAAATTATTTATAAATTTCGCGTAATGTGTCACGCTTCCCAAAAAGGATCTTAAACATCTCAAATCACGAGGTGGGGGCAATGATTTGATGACATCGACATTAACGCCCGAAGGCGAGATCTGGTTCTCCGAAATTTCATAGCCGAGATAAGTTATCCTTTTCATAAATAGTAGACATTTATCTCTCCTTAACTGTATGCCTTCTTTTCTTAAAATCTCGAATATTTGTCCGAGGTGTTTTAAATGGGATTCCTCGTTTTCTGAAAATACTAAAATATCATCAAAATAAGATGTTACATTATCAAGTTTGTATTTCTGCAGAATGGCAGAGAGCTTTCTATTAAATATTGCAGGGGCGGTCTTTAATCCAAACGGCAATCTACACCAGACATAAGAGCCCTCAGAAGTTGAGAAACATGTCATCTCCCGATCTTTTGGATGAAGAGGGATTGTCCAGTAAGCGCTCAAGATATCGAGGCATGAAAATACTCTGGCGCCCTGTACCTTCTGAACTATATCCTCCATTAACGGAATAGGGAACGAATCCGAAATTATTTTCCTATTTAGGAGTCTATAGTCGATACAAAGCCTAACCCTTCCCTCGCCCTTCTTGGGTGCGAGCGTCACAGGTGCGCTGTATGGGGAAGACGCAGGTTTGATTAAACCGTATTTTAACAATTGCTCAATCTGTTGATTTATCAAGTCCCGATCTCTCAAGCTATGACGATATGGTCTAACACAGACAGGCTTTTTGTCACTCAGTCTCAGTCTTGGAGGCTGGATGTTCAAGGGTTTTATATTAAATTTGTTTTCCCCAAAGATCTCTGCATGATTATCTAATAGTATTTTTACCATAGTGAAAAGTTCTATATTATCATGTAAAAAACAATCATTCGTGTCAGGCAGTGGCAGAGGTTTTGCATCTGGTTGATACACTGGCTTAGATTTTAATACATAAGGAACTGCTCCACTGTCTGGCACGGAACAAACAAAATTACAAACATTATCTTCAAGCAAGTTTTCAACATTTCTATAGAATAACGAATCTCTAATCCTAAGACATTTTCTATTTACTTTTAAACAATTTACATGATGATTGCAATATTTGGTTCTACTAATTTTAGCATAATAGTTTTGAATTTGGTAAAATCTCTGTATAGCTTCTAATTCTCTGCCTGAAAAACTGTAATTAAACTGGCCTAATTTTCTATTATTCTGTTTAATGTAACTATTATTAAAATCAATTTTCACCTTAAAATAGGGTAAGTATTTGGCAGATAAAATACCAAAATTAAGGCTTCCACTCTGAACTACATGAAACAAAATATTGAGCGACTTATCTCCTATGGTAGTATTTAACTCAATCTCGCCAACAATGGCGATACAATGGCTAACCGATTTTAAAGATTTAAGTTTGGGTTCCCTAATTAATGTAATAAATTCCGCCGGCACTAGATGCCCGGGAAGGACATTTATTTCTGATCCAGAGTCTAAAACAAAAAGTAACTTAAAATCCACTCCGTCTACACGATCCCTCAACAATACGTGCAGACTGGGTAGGCGTCAATCGCCTTGTTCGGGTCTCCTGATAGAGGCTGGTGACTCACCCTCGTGATCTTGAACGGCGGCAAGGCTCGCGGTTTGGCTCCTAGTTGGCGGAAGGTGGGTCCCGGGACGATCGTTCCTTCCCTCTCTCCAGTTCCGCGTTCTAAAGCCCTGTCCTCCCTGCCAGGAAGTAGACGGTCGTCGTCGGGCAGGATAACCCATCTCCATTCCCGAGGCTGAACTTGTGGTTCGGCAGTGAGATACCTCTATGGCCTCGGCAATCTCAAGCCAGCGCTCCAGACTTGTCGGTGAGGCAGCGATCAAAAAGCGCTCAAACTCCGACTCGATGCCAGAAGTTAATCCCTCCAAAATCAATTCCTGTGACAGTCCCAATTTGGTTGCGAGTTTAATCTTTGCAAAGTAATATTCTTTTACGGATTGTTCTCGTCCTTTTCTTACTTGCCAGAATTTTCGATGTAATCCATGTTCCGGCTCATGAAAAAAGCGTTTCATCCTAGAATGTAATTCCTCCAATGAGGATATATCCCTGCAGATCAAAGCATACATCTCCAGAGCTTTACCCTTGAATAACATTGGCATCATGGACAGGGATTCTTTTGATGAGAGACCTTGTTGTTGTGCCTGATGGTCAAATAATCTTGACCAGTTATCTTAGCTAAGTCCTTCATCAGGATCATATCTCGGGATCAGTTCGAAAGGAAGATTCATATTTCTTCTTTCTTCCAGTGGTTCTTCCTTCGATGAGGTGCTTGCTCTCTTCCTTCCCATCGCGGGTCAAAATCCTGTCGACTTCTGAAACGTATCTAAGGTTTCGCACACGCCAATATGCAGGGACTTATTGTTAGCGTGAATGAAGAAAGAAACGTTGCAAGCTTCTGACTCAATTTATTTCAATCACGCGTCTCATTTATATAGTTACAAATATTTACATAAATCCTAACAGTGTAAAATTTACATCTACAAATAATTTATAAGCAGAATGTGACATATATATATTAAAAATAAAAAAGGCATCTCCTGACCACGAGCACATGTGCTTTTTAGTTGGCAGAGCGCCATCTAGTGGAGCAAAAATAAACTAAACGTTTATTTAGCTTGCTCCGTGATATTTGGCCAACCCAATTTCTTGATTTATCAAGAAAAGCCATCCACGAACGCGTTTCGCGCTGTTGGCGCTCGTCAGCGTGGAGAAGGCTGTAACTACTGCGACCAAAAAATATTTTTGGTCCCAATGGCTTCTTGAGAAATCAGAAAATGGGTATTTGAGGCCAAATTTGCGTAAAGACGCTTAACACATGAAAAAACAATAGAAAAAAAAAGATAAGTGGGTCAGGTGTTGATATTAAAAATAAAAAAGGCTTTTTTAGATGGCAGAGCGCCATATATCACGGAGCAAGCTAAATAAACGTTTAGTTTATTTTTGCTCCACTAGATGGCGCTCTGCCATCAAAAAAGCACATGTGCTCGTGGTCAGGAGATGCCTTTTTTATTTTTAATATCAACACCTGACACACTTATCTTTTATTTTTTTCTATTGTTTTTTCATATATATATATCAATACATTAATGAAAATATTTATATTAGTGTTTTAATGTATATAAAGTGGGTTCGTTTTCAATTAATATTTTTGCTCCCTTTCTAAAAAATGCATTATTAATGTTAATATTTAATACAGAACAAAATGTGAGCTAGAATTATAAAACAGCTTGGAGAGATCAAAGAGAATTTCTATGAAATATCTTTATAAAATTAATTTAATGAGAAGTGGTGAAAAAATATTTTTTAAATATTCAAATTGTTTTTAAATAGCTAATTGCATATATGTGTATGTGGAGGATTTTATTTTTAGGGAAGTTGACATTAATCTGACTTCTATGTATAATATTAATATAAAGCACTAGTTATTATAGAAGCTTTTTGCTCTGAAATTCTTTTCAGGCACTGAGATGGTGGACACACGGGGTGTTCCCGTACACAGTGAGATATTGAAATGATATAAATATCAAACAATTCTCAAAATAATACATCAGCGGCTCTAGTCGTTTAATTCTTTACCTGAAGATGTTTTAGAGATTTTTATATTTGAAAAATAGTTTTTTTAATATTTATTCTCTATGTGTAAATTATTCACCCAATTTTAAAATAAAGAGCTGCTGTTAAAATACACAACACAGAAATTGCTACACTGAAAATTGATTTGATTATTTTGAAGTTCAAAAATGTTAAAGATCTTATATTTCTCTTTTATGTTTTTTTTTATGTTTGAGATCAATTGTAATAGAGAATAATCTATCTTAAAAATATTGTTTAATTTATTTTAAGACTTTTATATTTAATACCATAATTAATCATTATATATTATATATTTATTTATTCCAAAAATATATAATATTGCATTCAAATTAAAAATTAGAAAATTAAAAACAGAGAAAATTAAATAGGAATTTGAATCGATATTGGTGATTTATTAATAATTCTTCATATATAATACATCTTATTAAAATTTTATATTAATTTCCACAAAAATATATAGTGTGAGCTTCAAGTAATTCTCGCAGTGTATATTCAATTGATACTTTCCCTTCAGATTTAATTCAGAATTATTTTGCCAATAAATGGTGCCGCATTGGTTCAATTGAATGTTGATCACCTAGGCAAATTAGAAAAAAGATATTTTCCAATAAAATTACCTCTCTTGTAATATATAGAATTTTGAAGTTCTAACACATTTCAGGCAATACTGGTAAAGTGAAAGTTATTCTCAAGACTTTTTCCATTTTTAAATAAGTATAAATAGTTCGTTTAATTATAGCCACGTCATGGGCAAACATATTTCTCTATATGTAGGCATGGTCTGCACTTGTTATATTTAACCCAACTATCTGCACAGGAGGTAACAGAGTATATTCCCTTGCGGAATTCTCTCCTAGAAGAAGGCGGCCAGGTATTGAAAGATCATTTTGAAACAAGATAAGCGCTCTTGACAATTATCCTATCTATTATATGGATTATCATATTCCGCAAATTAATATACTACAAGGTTGTCCCAAAGGTTCGTAAACACTTGCAAAAAAAATTGAAGTAGAAAAAGAAAGCCAGCTTGCGTGTAGAACAGTTTTGAAATAAATGGAAAATTAAACACGATAGACATCATCCCAAGTACGAGATATAAGACTCGTATGTCTTTAAATAAGGAACCTGGTATAGGAAAATTGTCAACAAAACCCTCGTCTCATCAAGACATCACCGATATATGAAGAACCATTTATCATTCAATAAGCTATCTGACGTTCGATATCTCTCCCACAGAAAGAGAATATAAGACGTTATAAACAAAAGATAATCAATTTTCAATTGTACTGAGATCAGGTGGTTAAATTATTAAAAAAGGCATCTCTTATCGTAAAACTAAGAGATAACGATCGCTTGCGCCATCTGTCGGAATAAAATAAACGATTAGGTGACATTTATTCCGACAGATGACGCAAGCCAACAGCAACCTTTATATATATATATATATTTAAAAAAATATTAATGTTAATATATATTTATTAAAAATAAAGAAGGCATCTCCTGACCACGAGCACATGTGCTTTTTAGATGGCAGAGCGCCATCTAGTGGAGCAAGAATAAACAAAACGTTTATTTAGCTTGCTCCGTGATATTTGGCCAATCCAATTTCTTGATAAATCAAGAAAAGCCATCCACGAACGAGTTTCGCGCTGTTGGCGCTCGTCAGCGTGGAGTAGGCTGTACCCACTGCGACCAAAAATATTTTTTGGTCCCAATGGCTTCTTGAGAAATCAAGAAATGGGTATTTAAGGCCAAATTTGCGTAAAGACGCTTAACACATGAGAAAACAATAGAAAAAAATAAAAGATAAGTGGGTCAGGTGTTGATATTAAAAATAAAGATTTAATATCAACACCTGACCCACTTATCTTTTTTTTTTCTATTGTTTTCTCATATATATGTGGTGAGGTAGTCGATCCTGTAGGATGACTGTAGTGTGTTGGTCAAATGCAGTCGTTGTGGCCTCAATGTTAGAGTGGGCTCAGGCGTGAATGTATTGCACCAAAGAACGAGACATGGTAGATGTCACCACGGAGATGGCGAGAGAGTGAGTCTAGCCGACACCAGTTTAGGGGAGAACTGTCTAGAGGCGTCTGCCAGACTCGTCCCCAAGCCGACTAACTTTTTCATAAAAAACAAGGGGGCTGTGTGGGGGCCGGCTGGAATGTCGCACCCCGCCGCTGTCGAGACAAAAATGCAGACGGTCGTAAATTACCAGGAAGCTAGAGGGACCTCTTTCCTGCCTCTGGCATCGGCTGACACTCACTCGAAATTTTATTTGTCACTTTGGCAATTACATTATACATTTATACAATACATGGAGACATAGATGTATTGGGATATATTACAACAGTTTATGCCCCGGTTGATGAAAATTAGGTTATGGTGATTATAGATGAAATCATAAGATAATTAAAATTGGAGAGAATAATTTGTATACAAAAATTGGTTTAATATATTAAGGGGGTGTACAATCATAACATTGGGTATGTTATCCTTAATAATAATGATTAATAATAAAAAGAGAAATGTCAACAAATAATAATGTTAAACCCACGTATAAAAATATATGAAAAAGGATTTTAAAAATGTAAATATATAAATGTAAATTTGGGCGAATATATACAGCATTGAATGTTGGAATTAATATTTGAAAGTGCATTGAATTATAGGGTCTAGATAGGTGGACATAGAATAGATTCTGGTACTGCGATGCAATGCGACGTTATGGGATCGTAGGCATTGGTCCATCTACAGTATGCTGAAGGTATTCGACATGGGCTGTCCTATCAGACGGATTTGGGAATAGGTGGTGGAAACTTTGGTCGAGAAAAAAGAGTGATAGAATGTGTGGCAGAGAGAGAGAGTCGTTCTGTCGCATAAAAAAAAATAATAATAAAATAACGATTTGGCCGCGGTAAGGCAGTGAATGTGAGGTGATTGAATAATAATAAAAAATTGCCCGAATGTGAGAAAAAAATATATAAAAAATAAGGGGCGTTGATGCTCGAACCGGGCCGTGAATGAAAGACAAAAAAAAAAAACTCATCTAACTAGCTGCTCAAGTTCGACTGTTGGGAAGGTTACAGCGAAGAAGCGTTTGTAGTTAAGATGGAATAAATGTGAGAAATCAATGTTTCAGCGGATAGTAACGACCTCTCTGAGAAGGTATGGGCTGTGATGCCCTGAGAATTTTGTGGGTAATGCTATCGATTCATTTTCTAAAATTTTAACTTAAAAATCTAAAGATAGGATTTAAATATTGAAGTTGAGAAAACAAAATTTAAAATTAATAATTGTGTGTGATTAATGTTTGTACAATAGTATAAAAATAAAAAGACAAAAGTTAAAAATAACAAAAGACTTGAGATATAGTTAAAATAAGTAAATAATAAATATGCGAAATATTAAAAAGTAGTATAGATGATATAGGTGTGCTGTTTATAAAATTATGATTTTAACGAAACATAGGTCAATTAGGGTGTTAAAAATCTTTAAAAGTGTCTGGTGTTAAATGTAGGAACGGTTCACTAGATCTGGGGGGAATGTGGCGGTTAGTTGAATTGTCGAAAAGGTCTGGAGGGAAGTGGTTGTATGGAGATAGATTGGTAGGTTTTCTATTATTTTTATTCGGAAGGGAATATTTTTGGGGTGGTGCGATATAAAGGACCTCTTCAGTGTAATATTTTAATTTGTTCACATGTACTGTGTCGTTGTCTCTGTTTAAGGGCTGATTGGCTCTATTTATACGAACAACGTTGGGAGAAATTATTTCTAATATAGTATATGGACCTGTAAAGTAGGGAAGTAATTTACCGCTGTTCGGGTGATGGTAGGCCTTGACTAAAACTATATCTCCGACTTCAAATTGGGGCGTTCTATGTTTGCTGTCGTATTTTATTTTTTCCTTGGCGTGCCTATCGAGTGTGCGTTTAATGGCTATTTTCCTAGCTTCTTCGACAGGAGGATAGGGATCGATGTGGTAACTTAACCCTGTTGGAATTATATTATACATAAGAAACGAAGGGGGGAACCCAGTGATTGTGTGGAGTGTTTGGTTATATTTATCTGTTACGGTTTTTATTAATTTGATCCAGGATACCTTGGGGTTTTCTAGATGGAGGATTCTAAGCTTGCCTGTGAGTGTCGCATTTAGACGTTCACAGAGGCCGTTGGCCTGCGGGTTGTTACTAGTTGTGAGAAGGGGTTGTATACCATGTCTTAGTAAAAATCTCCTAAACTTGGGTGAGGTAAACGCAGGTGCTCTATCCGAAAGGAGGCATTTGGGTGTATCGCTCTGCATTACCTTTTTTAAACACTGTAAGTATGTAAGTGTGCTGGTTGACTTAGAGGGGAAGGTCCATGCGTAACGGCTTAGATGGTCGACGATCACATGGAGATAAGTTTTCGAACTGCCATATTTTGAAAATCCGGCTATGGTGTCTATAGATAATGTGTCGAAGGGATGTGAAACGGGAGGAAGTTGTCCTAGTGTACCGTAATTGGGACCTTTGGGTCTTTTAATTAATTGGCATGTGGGACAAGACCTAACATATTTGGCAATCGAGTGTGTCATTCCACGCCAAGTGTATTGGGTGGAAATGATTCTCGTCATCTGTGAAACACCAGGGTGATTATATTCTACATGTACCTTATTTATTAGTGTGTGTTGGAGCGAGGGAGGAACGATGACTTTCGTCACGCCCTTTCGAGTTAGAGTGTGAAGGCCTTCTGGATTTATGGTGGCGTTTGGATAGGGAAGCTCGAAGGGTTGTTTTTCCTTTATTTGTGCAGCGCTGAGGAATCCACAGAAAGGATTGCGCGATAGAAGGTCCGCCTCATGCTGTTTCGATCCTTTTATGTAACGGATCTCGTACTCGTATGTGGACATCTTTAGACTCCACCGAAATAGTCGTCCAGTTGGATTTTTTATGGTCTTAAGCCACTGTAAGGCATGGTGGTCGGTGAAAATGGTGAATATAACGCCGGTTAAATACACACGGAATTTGTCCACACATTCAATGATGGCGAGACATTCCAGTTCGGAAATCGTGTAATTTTTCTCGTGTGGCCTAAGCGCGCGGCTGTAAAATTGTACTGGATATAGAGTCCCATCTGGGTATTGTTGTTTGAGAACACCGGCTATGCCTAAAAGTGAGGCGTCACAATAAAGTTGGCACGGCAGTCCTTCTTTAAAAAGATGTAAGATTGGTTGTGAGGTCAGACTCTCTTTGAGAGCTTCGAAAGAGGTTTGGCATTGATTGTCCCAGTTCCATGTGGTGTCCTTCTTAAGTAACTTATTAAGGGGGGTTCTGAGTTGCGCATAATTAGGTATAAATTTATTGTACACATTAATGGCACCTAAAAACGATTGGAGTGTTTTTAGATTAGTTGGAACCTTAATAGCGTTGATTACATCAAGATTTTTAATTTGGGGCGTGTATAGGTGCCCGATTTTATCGTATATCCTAAAAATTCAATTTGGGTCTTGAAAAATTCGCATTTATTATAATTTAATTTAATATTTTCTTCCTGGCACACTAAGAAGAATTTTTGTATATGTTGAGCATGCTCTTCTATGGTATTAGAGAATATAACAAAGTAATCAAAATAATGGGCTATGAAATCTAACTCATACTTTTGTATTACTTGACTTAGAGCACGTTCATATATTTGTGGTGAATTTCTCAGACCGAAAGGCAATCGAGAAAACTGGTACTGCCCTTCGAGAGTTACAAAGGCTAAAAGATTTCGGGAACTAGGTTCGATTTCAACTTCCCAGAATGCTGAACTTATGTCTACATTTGTAAAAATTTTGGCGTGTGCTAACTTATCCAAAACCGTTTCTATTAAGGGGAGAGGGTGTACATCGGGGCAAATTATCTCGTTTAATTTACGGAAATCTACGCAAAATCTTTTCGTTTTATCCTTTTTAGTTACAAGGGTGACTGGGCTAGCATAAGGAGAAAAAGAAGGTTCTATTATGCCGAATTTAAGCATTTGGTTGACCTGCTCTTGTATTTCTCGTTGATCAACTAGAGAAGCACGATAAGGTCTCAAAGCAATAATTTTATCGGATAAAGTATGAATCTTAACTGGGGGTATCTTCAATTTAGGTACATCAAATTTGTTACTAGAAAAAATATGAGAATATCTATTAATTATATCTAAAAAGCTTAAAGGGATGTTGGAATTTGAACAAGATTGGGATGCGGGTATCTGACATACATTAGTAGTATAATTAGGAATGCAATCATTAAAAACGTTATTTTGTGGCATATCAACATGTTTTTTAGGCGAGGCGAAGTCACAATTAGAAATGGTTTCATGTGAAGGAGACATATAGCTAAAACCATGCCTAGAAGTGTCCGACACATGCATCGATGGGTTGTGCTGATAGGTGGCAAGGTTAGCCATTTTGCTGGAATTTTCAAGGCTTTTACCATAGTTGCATGAGTCGTTCACAAGCGAAAAATGGTACACGGTAGGTGGCAGGGGAGCTTCGTTTTGGAAGACCACAAAGTTACATAAATCTATTTTCAATTTGAAATTGCTTAATGTATTAAGAGATAATATGCCAAATGGTAATTTGGAATCTATAACATAAAATTTTGTTAATTTAGTTAAACAGCCTATAGTGACATTTAAATATAAAAATCCCATTGTTGAAATGTCATTGGAAACAGAACTAAGAGTAACATTGTCATTATATATTTTAAAAGTACAACCTAAATTGTTTTCAAGAAAGGTAAGTATTGTTATATTAATTATATTGACCGAAGCTCCTGTATCTGCCAAGAACGGTAAACAAAATTTTCTGCATAGTCCCAGTTTAAATATTAAATTATGGAGGGCAACGAAAATTACCTCCTATTTCCTCGCTTCGGGGAGTGGTCTGAACTGTGGTATCAGATGACGGGGCTGACCGTGCTGGCTGTGACCTGGCGGTGGAGGGAGATGTCCTCGGCTGACGCCCCGTAGTTTCTTGGTAAAACACATTGTTTCGACCAGATGGTTGTCGGCGCGGACACTGGGCGTTCCAGTGATTTCCCCGACAGTAGTGGCATGGTGACGGGGGTTGCGATGGCACACTTGAATCTGCATGGCGAGGCAGTCTAGGGGTGCTGAAGAAACGCGGCGGCATGTTATAGGGCCGGTTTGGTTGTTCCCTGGCCAAAGTAATATGGCCATCGTGCCTCGAAGAGGTGGGTTCTGGTGTTGGGCGCGCTGGCGCGAGTACACTCGAACCCTTTATTCTGGCCATTAAATCGTGCCAGTCTTTCAATGTGTTTGGCGACACGGTTCGCACCAAACGCTGGTCAGCTGTGGGAAGGCCTTCAGTCAGGGATTCGAGAATGATGTCGGTAGGCAGGTTCAGTTGTAGGCCCATTGCGTTTTTTTCCTTATAATAGCCTTGTAGGGTGGTTTGAGGAGTTAGCTTCAATGCTAAAAATTTGGAAAATGAAACTTCTACTGTGCCAGGGTACAGGTCTATTAAGACTTGTCTGGCCTGGTCGTAGGACTTATTGGCTAAGTCAAGTTGGCGAAAAAAAGTAAGGGGCTCACCTGAGAGTTGTGCCGGAAGTTTTTGGAGGCCCTTCGTCCCTGTCAGGTAGGCGCGGTCGGCGATGTCGTCGTATTGCTGGAAGAAATTGGCAGCGGGGTACGTTCCATCGTACCGGGGTAGGTCGCTATCTCTTTGGCCGGGGTTTATGATGTCGCGAAGAGCTGCTGCTAACTGCGCTACGATGTCGGTCACGATTGAAGGCGTGGTATTTCCCTCCGAGGTGGCGTCACTCCTTGCCTGGTTCTCCATCTTCGGATGTCTTGTCTTTGGTAGGTAATCCTGTCGACTTCGCTGTGGTGAGGTAAGTCGATCCTGTAGGATGACTGTAGTGTGTTGGTCAAATGCAGTCGTTGTGGCCTCAATGTTAGAGTGGGCTCAGGCGTGAATGTATTGCACCAAAGAACGAGACATGGTAGATGTCACCACGGAGATGGCGAGAGAGTGAGTCTAGCCGACACCAGTTTAGGGGAGAACTGTCTAGAGGCGTCTGCCAGACTCGTCCCCAAGCCGACTAACTTTTTCATAAAAAACAAGGGGGCTGTGTGGGGGCCGGCTGGAATGTCGCACCCCGCCGCTGTCGAGACAAAAATGCAGACGGTCGTAAATTACCAGGAAGCTAGAGGGACCTCTTTCCTGCCTCTGGCATCGGCTGACACTCACTCGAAATTTTATTTGTCACTTTGGCAATTACATTATACATTTATACAATACATGGAGACATAGATGTATTGGGATATATTACAACATATATATATTATCAATTTATAAAATTTGAATAATAAATAGTGAACTAATACTTGGTGGCTTCCAACAGGTTCATATTAATATTACAATATTCGAGGGTGATAATTAGCCAAATGTAATTCTTAAATATTTGCACAAATTTTCATCTGCAATCTTCTATAGAGAATATTTCTTCTGTAAAAAAATAAACAGCAACAATGTATATACTTCACTAAATTTATTTCTAAATATACAACAAATATAAAATTAAAATAACAATGTACTCAGACTACATTGTTGCTGTTTATTTTTTTACAGAAGAAATATTCTCTATAGAAGATTGCAGATGAAAATTTGTGCGAATATTTAAGAACTAGACGAAAGGCCCGGGCAACGCCCGGGGTTTACCCGAGTGCGAATATATCTCAAAAACGTTGTCTTGGGTGGCCGCTATAGACAGGGTGGTCTGTATAGACAGGTGGATGTATCACACAGCTGATAATAGGGTTGCCTAGAGTGACCGCTATAGACAGGGTGGTCTGTATAGACAGGTGGATGTATCACACAGCTGATAACAGGGTTGTCTAGAGTGGTCGCTATAGACAGGGTGGTCTGTTTAGACAGGTGGATGTATTACACAGCTGATAACAGGGTTGTCTATAGTGGTCGCTATAGACAGGGTGGTCTGTATAGACAGGTGGATGTATCACACAGCTGATAACAGGGTTGTCTAGGGTGAACGCTATAGACAGGGTGGTCTGTATAGACAGGTGGATGTATCACACAGCTGATAACAGGGTTGTCTAGGGTGGTCGTTATAGACAGGGTGGTCTGACAGACAGACAGACAGACAGAATAAGGCAAATATATAAGTAGATTACATTTGGCTAATTATCACCCTCGAATATTGTAATATTAATATGAACCTGTTGGAAGCCACCAAGTATTATTTCACTATTTATTATTCAAATTTTATAAATTGATAATAAATGTGTAATACAATAATTATTAAAATTATTGAAATGATAACTATTGAAAGTTCTGGAAATTATCCATTTCATTCCACGATATTTTATTTTTAATTTGAAGCAAAACATAATAGCAAAATTCAGGAAGCATAATTTTAGCATATTCCTACTATTATATGTCAGTATGGTCACTATATGCCCACTTAGTTTAATTAAAAGTTTTTTATGGAGCGTTAATTATAAATTCTATTAACATAATGGAGAGTCCCTAGAGCGGCCCATTTAAAATTCATCACATATTTAATATTAAACTCCCCGCCTAATACACGATGGGAAACATTGAAATTGTTCAAATTTGCTAAATTGTCTGAAATATTCGTTTTGTGGGTACTTAAGTTATATAAATAAATTTCATAACATTACATATCATATATATCATGTGAGTTTTTTAAAACTTAGTATCCTTTGAAAGGGAAGCATGGAGTTGCTATGCTGATTGTAAACTTTGTCTTTTGCCTTAAAATATTTTGATTTATTAAATAGTTTTAAATTAGTTTTTACAATGGCTGCATAGATATTCATTTGGTTTTCTAGTACCATATATAGTTCTAATGAAATATGAATATCGTTTCGAAAATACAGCAATTCATTAATTAATCTTTAAATAAAAAGGCATATATTGGATCAAAATATCATTTATTTTACCAATATTTCAGTTGGCTAAACGCCAACATTTATCAAGGTATTATAACATTATCAAAATGATATTTTGATCAAATATATGCCTTTATATATGAAAATATTATTAATATGATAGGCAATCAATCAAATAACGCAATATCTCAAATTCATTGTATCCGCAATATTTCTATCAAAATATCATTAACTTCAACAAACCTCATTATTAAAAATTGGAAATACATAACAGGCGCTACATTTCTTTTCGAATATATATAATTCAAACCTACTTCTTGAAATATAAGCACAGTCTTTATACTGTGTGCAATGAATAAGATTTGAAAATGGGATTAATATTGTATTAGGCAGAATGTCTTATATACCCTCGATATTTCCATTGAGTACAGTGAATTGGCGTTTTGAGGAAACTTTCCTCTCTAGAAATGTAGAAATGTAAATTAGATGTTTAATACATCGATCATAGCTCTTCGGCAGAATTACAAAATACACAAGTTAGGCAACATTCAAAATATCACCTTTCACCCTCTATCGCTGTGAATTATAATATATTGTTAGCGCTATTTTCAAAATATATATGTAATTAAAACCTAATTTACAGCCCTTATACAGCAATGAATAAAATTTGGAATTTTAGGCGATATCGTGGGCGCTAAAGTGATGGCATCTTATGCTGCTCAACAGGATTATTTTGCATAAGAGCAATGCTCAATGCACTATATATTTAATTTAGATATACACTTCTTCATTTCTAGAAGCAAATTTTCATAGTTCCTTTGAAAAACCAATTTACTGTATTCAATAGTAAATACAGGGTGTATATATATAACTATTCAGTCTAATCAATAGTGAAAAGGTCTGGAAATCAAAATGGAAACCGCTAGGAGGGTTCACCACGGATGGGCCATGCCCTCCCTCTTTCAAATTCCATTCATCTCAGTATAAGGAACGTGTGTAAATATGTTTTATTTGTGTATATTCAAAATTAAAAGTGGCTCTAATAATACACTTCTAATTGTCAGTGATATCGCGTAATAAGTTAATTATGATATTTTAAAACTATTATATACTAGCGGACCCGCCCGGCTTCGCCCGGGTTTTACCCGAGTGAATGTTTGTCTAACGAACATTTGTTAAAACAATTCTCTTTAAACTTATAAAACGTACTCGGCTTCGCCCGGGGTTTTACCCGAGTAAAGGTTTGTCTAGCGAACATTTGTTAAAACAATTATCTAAAAACTTATTAAAAAATAAAAAAGATATATTTGATAATTTGAAACTCGTAAATTTGAATCTCTCGATAAAGTGAACATTTTTTCCCGGTCCCTGTGTGCCTTGTCATCCTGAATTTTGTCTTTCCTAATTTTCTACATTAGAAAATCATAGTTTTATCTAGTGAACATTTTTTCCCGGTCCCTTGAGAAATACTCGATAAGTTGAATAAAATCAATATTAATTGGTTCCCTCGGTAATTGGAAGTTAAAGGAAGAGTATCTTCGCCTTGGAATTGTATCATTATTCTTGTCGCAAATAAATTGCCGTGTCATCCTGAGATAATCTTACTTTTGATAAATAATATTTAAGATAACAAACTTAGTGATAAGAAAACTTGTTATCATCGTCACAATGGGGGCGCTGCTTGCGAGTTAAATCTACAAATCTGCAAATAACTCTAAGGATATTCAAGATATTCATGAAATTATTTTTCAAAAACCTTCCCGGTGATATACCTAATAATATTCCAAAATTTCACGGCGATTGGATGTATGGTTTTTGAATCTATAGAGTACAGACAGACAGACATTCAATTTTATATATATAGATTAGCAGTAATTAAACGTAACAGTAAGAAAATGTTGATTTTAATATATGTAAATAGAGTCTCTTAAGAAAGACCACCTAAAAACATGACTCAACTTGTTTCTCCTGTAGGTGGTCTCTCATTGGAGGTTCTAATTGATATTAAAGAATCTCTAATAGACCTTTAATAAGAGACTGCCTCTCGGAGAGACGGTTTAAGCTACGATTTTAGGCATCCTCTCAATGGAAGCTCTACTGTATCTACTTTTTCACACTGTTTGGCTTAATAAATGCCATTTTAACCATTTTAAATGTGTATCAATCGAGTTTTTTTTATATTTTATATACAAAATCACTTCATTTCAATTCATAGGGAATTCTTAACATTTTTTTTTGTCTTCATTCAGCTCACTTTCTATTATATTTTAAGCCATTGTTCCATTATACATATTTAATACCGTTTACACTGTTTTACCTTCAAAAATGTCGATGAAATGAGTAGTTTGGTCCGGCATAAAGAAGAGGCATATAATCATTTTTTTCTATATGCATGATAATATTATTTCAATTTTATATATATAGATAGATAGATATTTACTCTTCATTGTTGGCTTTTTATCTTACATTCATTCTTCATTGTTGGCTTTTTATATTACATTCACTCTTCATTGTTGGCTTTTTATCTTACATTCACTCTTCATTGTTGGCTTTTTATATTATATTTACTCTTCATTGTTGGCTTTTTATCTTACATTCATTCTTCATTGTTGGCTTTTTATATTATATTTACTCTTCATTGTTGGCTTTTTATCTTACATTCATTCTTCATTGTTGGCTTTTTATATTACATTTACTATTCATTGTTGGCTTTTTATCTTACATTCACTCTTTATTGTTGGCTTTTTATCTTACATTCATTCTTCATTGTTGGCTTTTTATCTTACATTCACTCTTCATTGTTGGCTTTTTATCTTACATTCATTCTTCATTGTTGGCTTTTTATATTATATTTACTCTTCATTGTTGGCTTTTTATCTTACATTCATTCTTCATTGTTGGCTTTTTATATTACATTTACTATTCATTGTTGGCTTTTTATCTTACATTCACTCTTTATTGTTGGCTTTTTATCTTACATTCATTCTTCATTGTTGGCTTTTTATCTTACATTCACTCTTCATTGTTGGCTTTTTATCTTACATTCATTCTTCATTGTTGGCTTTTTATCTTACATTCATTCTTCATTGTTGGCTTTTTATATTATATTTACTCTTCATTGTTGGCTTTTTATCTTACATTCATTCTTCATTGTTGGCTTTTTATATTACATTTACTATTCATTGTTGGCTTTTTATCTTACATTCACTCTTTATTGTTGGCTTTTTATCTTACATTCATTCTTCATTGTTGGCTTTTTATCTTACATTCACTCTTCATTGTTGGCTTTTTATCTTACATTCATTCTTCATTGTTGGCTTTTTATATTACATTCACTCTTCATTGTTGGCTTTTTATATCATATAGAAAATCATAGTTTTATCTAGTGAACATTTTTTCCCGTGTCACATTGCCGTGTCATCCTGAGATAATCTTACTTTTGATAAATAATATTTAAGATAACAAACTTAGTGATAAGAAAACTTGTTATCATCGTCACAATGGGGGCGCTGCTTTCGAGTTAAATCTACAAATCTGCAAATAACTCTAAGGATATTCAAGATATTCATGAAATTATTTTTCTAAAACCTTCCCGGTGATATACCTAATAATATCCCAAAATTTCACGGCGATTGGATGTATGGTTTTTGAATCTATAGAGTACAAACAAACAAACAGACAGACAAGCAGACAGACAGACATTCAATTTTATATATATAGACTAGCGGACCCGCCCGGCTTCGCCCGGGTTTTACCCGAGTGAATGTTTGTCTAACGAACATTTGTTAAAACAATTCTCTTTAAACTTATAAAACGTACTCGGCTTCGCCCGGGGTTTTACCCGAGTAAAGGTTTGTCTAGCGAACATTTGTTAAAACAATTATCTAAAAACTTATTAAAAAATAAAAAAGATATATTTGATAATTTGAAACTCGTAAATTTGAATCTCTCGATAAAGTGAACATTTTTTCCCGGTCCCTGTGTGCCTTGTCATCCTGAATTTTGTCTTTCCTAATTTTCTACATTAGAAAATCATAGTTTTATCTAGTGAACATTTTTTCCCGGTCCCTTGAGAAATACTCGATAAGTTGAATAAAATCAATATTAATTGGTTCCCTCGGTAATTGGAAGTTAAAGGAATAGTATCTTCGCCTTGGAATTGTATCATTATTCTTGTCGCAAATAAATTGCCGTGTCATCCTGAGATAATCTTACTTTTGATAAATAATATTTAAGATAACAAACTTAGTGATAAGAAAACTTGTTATCATCGTCACAATGGGGGCGCTGCTTGCGAGTTAAATCTACAAATCTGCAAATAACTCTAAGGATATTCAAGATATTCATGAAATTATTTTTCAAAAACCTTCCCGGTGATATACCTAATAATATTCCAAAATTTCACGGCGATTGGATGTATGGTTTTTGAATCTATAGAGTACAGACAGACAGACATTCAATTTTATATATATAGATTAGCAGTAATTAAACGTAACAGTAAGAAAATGTTGATTTTAATATATGTAAATAGAGTCTCTTAAGAAAGACCACCTAAAAACATGACTCAACTTGTTTCTCCTGTAGGTGGTCTCTCATTGGAGGTTCTAATTGATATTAAAGAATCTCTAATAGACCTTTAATAAGAGACTGCCTCTCGGAGAGACGGTTTAAGCTACGATTTTAAGCATCCTCTCAATGGAAGCTCTACTGTATCTACTTTTTCACACTGTTTGGCTTAATAAATGCCATTTTAACCATTTTAAATGTGTATCAATCGAGTTTCTTTTTATATTTTATATCCAAAATCACTTCATTTCAATTCATAGGGAATTCTTAACATTTTTTTTTGTCTTCATTCAGCTCACTTTCTATTATATTTTAAGCCATTGTTCCATTATACATATTTAATACCGTTTACACTGTTTTACTTTCAAAAATGTCGATGAAATGAGTAGTTTGGTCCGGCATAAAGAAGAGGCATATAATCATTTTTTTCTATATGCATGATAATATTATTTCAATTTTATATATATAGATAGATAGATATTTACTCTTCATTGTTGGCTTTTTATCTTACATTCATTCTTCATTGTTGGCTTTTTATATTACATTCACTCTTCATTGTTGGCTTTTTATCTTACATTCACTCTTCATTGTTGGCTTTTTATATTATATTTACTCTTCATTGTTGGCTTTTTATCTTACATTCATTCTTCATTGTTGGCTTTTTATATTATATTTACTCTTCATTGTTGGCTTTTTATCTTACATTCATTCTTCATTGTTGGCTTTTTATATTACATTTACTATTCATTGTTGGCTTTTTATCTTACATTCACTCTTTATTGTTGGCTTTTTATCTTACATTCATTCTTCATTGTTGGCTTTTTATCTTACATTCACTCTTCATTGTTGGCTTTTTATCTTACATTCATTCTTCATTGTTGGCTTTTTATATTATATTTACTCTTCATTGTTGGCTTTTTATCTTACATTCATTCTTCATTGTTGGATTTTTATATTACATTTACTATTCATTGTTGGCTTTTTATCTTACATTCACTCTTTATTGTTGGCTTTTTATCTTACATTCATTCTTCATTGTTGGCTTTTTATCTTACATTCACTCTTCATTGTTGGCTTTTTATCTTACATTCATTCTTCATTGTTGGCTTTTTATCTTACATTCATTCTTCATTGTTGGCTTTTTATATTATATTTACTCTTCATTGTTGGCTTTTTATCTTACATTCATTCTTCATTGTTGGCTTTTTATATTACATTTACTATTCATTGTTGGCTTTTTATCTTACATTCACTCTTTATTGTTGGCTTTTTATCTTACATTCATTCTTCATTGTTGGCTTTTTATCTTACATTCACTCTTCATTGTTGGCTTTTTATCTTACATTCATTCTTCATTGTTGGCTTTTTATATTACATTCACTCTTCATTGTTGGCTTTTTATATCATATAGAAAATCATAGTTTTATCTAGTGAACATTTTTTCCCGTGTCACATTGCCGTGTCATCCTGAGATAATCTTACTTTTGATAAATAATATTTAAGATAACAAACTTAGTGATAAGAAAACTTGTTATCATCGTCACAATGGGGGCGCTGCTTGCGAGTTAAATCTACAAATCTGCAAATAACTCTAAGGATATTCAAGATATTCATGAAATTATTTTTCTAAAACCTTCCCGGTGATATACCTAATAATATCCCAAAATTTCACGGCGATTGGATGTATGGTTTTTGAATCTATAGAGTACAAACAAACAAACAGACAGACAAGCAGACAGACAGACATTCAATTTTATATATATAGATAATAATCAAAATAACAGTATAGATGCATGATATAGGAATTGTATATTCCCACAAACAAGGTCAAAATTACATAAATGTATGGGACACCTCTCTCTTCAATTGTGCATTAAAATAAGACAATATATGTCTATCACCACAGAGTAAAATAAGACTATATATGTCTATCACCACAGAGTAAAATAAGACAATATATGTCTATCACCACAGAGTAAAATAAGACATTATATGTCTATCACCACAGAGTAAAATAAGACAATATATGTCTATCACCACAGAGTAAAATAAGACAATATATGTCTATCACCACAGAGTAAAATAAGACAATATATGTCTATCACCACAGAGTAAAATAAGACAATATATGTCTATCACCACAGAGTAAAATAAGACTATATATGTCTATCACCACAGAGTAAAATAAGACTATATATGTCTATCACCACAGAGTAAAATAAGACTATATATGTCTATCACCACAGAGTAAAATAAGACAATATATGTCTATCACCACAGAGTAAAATAAGACTATATATGTCTATCACCACAGAGTAAAATAAGACTATATATGTCTATCACCACAGAGTAAAATAAGACTATATATGTCTATCACCACAGAGTAAAATAAGACATTATATGTCTATCACCACAGAGTAAAATAAGACAATATATGTCTATCACCACAGAGTAAAATAAGACAATATATGTCTATCACCACAGTGTAAAATAAGACAATATATGTCTATCACCACAGAGTAAAATAAGACTATATATGTCTATCACCACAGAGTAAAATAAGACAATATATGTCTATCACCACAGAGTAAAATAAGACAATATATGTCTATCACCACAGAGTAAAATAAGACAATATATGTCTATCACCACAGAGTAAAATAAGACAATATATGTCTATCACCACAGAGTAAAATAAGACTATATATGTCTATCACCACAGAGTAAAATAAGACAATATATGTCTATCACCACAGAGTAAAATAAGACAATATATGTCTATCACCACAGAGTAAAATAAGACAATATATGTCTATCACCACAGAGTAAAATAAGACAATATATGTCTAACACCACAGAGTAAAATAAGACAATATATGTCTAACACCACAGAGTAAAATAAGACAATATATGTCTAACACCACAGAGTAAAATAAGACATTATATGTCTATCACCACAGAGTAAAATAAGACAATATATGTCTATCACCACAGAGTAAAATAAGACAATATATGTCTATCACCACAGAGTAAAATAAGACAATATATGTCTATCACCACAGAGTAAAATAAGACAATATATGTCTATCACCACAGAGTAAAATAAGACTATATATGTCTATCACCACAGAGTAAAATAAGACAATATATGTCTAACACCACAGAGTAAAATAAGACAATATATGTCTATCACCACAGAGTAAAATAAGACAATATATGTCTAACACCACAGAGTAAAATAAGACATTATATGTCTATCACCACAGAGTAAAATAAGACAATATATGTCTATCACCACAGAGTAAAATTAGACAATATATGTCTATCACCACAGAGTAAAATAAGACAATATATGTCTATCACCACAGAGTAAAATAAGACAATATATGTCTATCACCACAGAGTAAAATAAGACAATATATGTCTATCACCACAGAGTAAAATAAGACTATATATGTCTATCACCACAGAGTAAAATAAGACTATATATGTCTATCACCACAGAGTAAAATAAGACATTATATGTCTATCACCACAGAGTAAAATAAGACAATATATGTCTAACACCACAGAGTAAAATAAGACAATATATGTCTATCACCACAGAGTAAAATAAGACAATATATGTCTAACACCACAGAGTAAAATAAGACAATATATGTCTATCACCACAGAGTAAAATAAGACATTATATGTCTATCACCACAGAGTAAAATAAGACAATATATGTCTATCACCACAGAGTAAAATAAGACATTATATGTCTATCACCACAGAGTAAAATAAGACAATATATGTCTAACACCACAGAGTAAAATAAGACAATATATGTCTATCACCACAGAGTAAAATAAGACATTATATGTCTATCACCACAGAGTAAAATAAGACATTATATGTCTATCACCACAGAGTAAAATAAGACATTATATGTCTATCACCACAGAGTAAAATAAGACAATATATGTCTATCACCACAGAGTAAAATAAGACAATATATGTCTATCACCACAGAGTAAAATAAGACAATATATGTCTATCACCACAGAGTAAAATAAGACAATATATGTCTATCACCACAGAGTAAAATAAGACAATATATGTCTATCACCACAGAGTAAAATAAGACAATATATGTCTATCACCACAGAGTAAAATAAGACAATATATGTCTATCACCACAGAGTAAAATAAGACAATATATGTCTATCACCACAGAGTAAAATAAGACAATATATGTCTATCACCACAGAGTAAAATAAGACAATATATGTCTATCACCACAGAGTAAAATAAGACAATATATGTCTATCACCACAGAGTAAAATAAGACAATATATGTCTATCACCACAGAGTAAAATAAGACAATATATGTCTATCACCACAGAGTAAAATAAGACAATATATGTCTATTACCACAGAGTAGAAAAACTCTTATGATGGTGATAAGGAATGAGCCGCAACACCAGTTCTGGAAAATTCAGACGAACCCTAACCTGTGTACTATGGTTTCGGACTATGGCCTTCATCAGTAAAGGGTTGGCTTCGATTTGATAATATCCTATGAAGGTAGGAGATATCGCCTTATATTATACAACAAACCCAAATCAAAGATTAGTTGTTTTTTTCACTGGATGGCGCTCTTCCATCTTAAAAGACACATGCGAGCGGTCAGTTAAGCCTTTTTTAATTTCTATATCAACACCTTACCTTTTTTTACTTTTTCCCATGCTCATCGTAGTTACGCAAATCTGGCCTTAATACACATTTCCTGATTTATCGGGAAACCTCTTGCACCAAATATTGTTGGGCATTCAGGTACAAACTGCAACAATGGCTAACAGCCGAAACACGAACCTTGTCGGCTTTTCTTGATTCATCTAGAAAATGGGTTGGCCAAATATTATGAAACAAAACTAAATCAACATTTAGATGCTTTATGTTGCACTAGATAGCGCTCTGCCATTCTAAATGCTGACTTAACTGAATCAATGAATAAATATAAATAGCAAGACAATGATTTAGAATATTTGAAATGGGTGGACGTGAATTTGATATGTGAAATAAATTGCGTAATCTTTGAGCGCATAATTTCGTTATTTTTAAATATATAATTTTTATTCACAATATACTAAAGTATATTATTAGACTCTTTAAAAAATTGACGCATCAAGAAAGAGTTGTCAGATTAGGACAAAGATGGTGCATGTGAAGAACATTTAAATGGGCAAACGATCAAAATTTCAGAACAAGTAATTGTTTTATTCCAGAGGTATATCGTCATACAATTTGAGAAAGTCGATATTTTGTGGGACCCCCAGGCCATTGGGCTGCCACACGGCGTGTCATGGACTGATAAATATTCCGGATGGTGTGCTCCGGGATTTCTTGCTGTCTCCAACTGTCGGGTTGGCTAAATAGTCAACATTCCGGGATGGCTGCAATCGTCTTACCACCATGTCCTAGATGTGCTCTATGGGATCAGGCGACTTTACTGACCACACAATTTAAGACGATCCATAGTAATGTGTGACGTGTGTGATACAATTACAGACCTTTTTTAAATTGTATATAATATAAATACCCTCTCTCACATGCATTTAAGTAACCCTATATAACTAAATATAAAAATAATTCGAATCGAAATAAATTAAGAGAATTAAAAATAATTTAAATTTCTATTATTTAGAATAGAGAGAGAGAGCATGTCAAAAAAATTATGGGTGAATTAGAGACAAATATTCATAATATATATTTTATATATACAATAATTATATATATATAAACCTTAAAGATGTGTACCTTGATTTTAAGGATTAAAGAGAATTAAATATATTTCGACAAAGATACTGTTTATAAAAGATTTGAAAATTTAATATTTTTAATATATCGTGTGTGTGGGACGTTTTATATTAAAATTATTAAAATAAAAGGGATTCTCAAAATTGTATTAAAATTATTGAGAAGAATGAAAAATTATAAACCGGTTTAAAATATATTTATGCACGATTTAATACAATATCTGAGGATATTAAATGCGCTATTTTATATCAGAAAGCATTCTTCCCTATTTTTATTTCATAGAATATATTTCATTTTCATATTATTTAAATTTTTCTAAAATTGAAATAATAACCTTTTATACTTGAAAAAAATGTCTTAATTTTAATTTTTATTTGAAAACCTTATATTTTTATAAATATTATTCTTATTGCTACTTATTTTTATATATTAATTGAAACTATTTTAAATAAGGAATACCACATCCAAACAAACTATTAATTTAATTCTGTGTTATAGCAAATTTTATTTTAAACTGTTTATTCTATCTCTAAGTACCCTTTTATTTAAAAATAATATCATAAAAAGACAGTTTTGAATGAATAAATATTTTCAAAAATATAAATCTCTGTATTTTAGAATTCAAAAATATGAATTGTCAAACATTTTTCATATATGTTTACTCAATATTAGAATTTTGGTTAAATTAAAATATTAATTAATTATTCTATTTTAAATTCTCTCTCTCTCTCTCAAATGCCTTATACTTGCTTTCTTTCCAACTCATTCTTTAAAAGATTTGAAAGTAAAAATTTCTTTGAAAGTCCCACGATAAAAATATATCAATCTGTGTGTGAAAAATAAAAAGAATTTTACTTTAGTAAACTTTTGACATTTTAAGATGAATAACGTTTGCTCGAGGAAGGGATGGCTCTCTATTTATTTCAAGCCAAATATTATTTTGGGCAAAGAATTGTTAATATGAAGTATGGATTTAATAAGATTGAATCGCGTTGAACTTTATTTTGGAATAAAATTAAATAATGTTTTGATTTTCAAATTGAATTTTTATATAAGTGCTCAATGAATTTTACTATAAGATATATAATTAATTATTACAACCCACTATCATTCATTCAAATGGAAATACATTTACATACATTATGATCGTAATAACAGCAAAAAAATGTATATAGAAAATAAAATATCATAAAACAATATATAAAGTTGATGAAGGATAGAATTAATGTACCAAAGACGGCACCTCTCTCTTTAATTTTTCTTTCCCTTTAGGTTTAGTACTGAAATAATAAAACAAAATTGCATTTCCTTGATGTATAATTAAAGATAGTTTGTGTATGTTTTTCTTTTATATATATATATATATATATATATGGAGCGCATGTGCTTTTCAGAAGGCAGAGCGCCATCTGGTGTAACAGAAATCAACTATTCATTGATTTAACCTGTTCCCTGATATTTGGCCAACTCAATTTCTTGATAAATCAAGAAAAGCCATCCACGAACGCGTTTCGCGCTGTTGGCGCTCGTCATTGGGTTGGCCAAATATCAGGGAACAGGTTAAATCAATGAATAGTTGATTTCTGTTACACCAGATGGCGCTCTGCCTTCTGAAAAGCACATGCGCTCCTGGTCAGATATGCCTTCTTTTATTTTTAATACCAACACCTGACCCACTTATTTTTTATTTTTTTCTATTGTTTTTTTATATATACGTATGTATAAAGAAACACATACAAATTATCTTTCACAGCTGTCAAACCTTGGATCGCTACTGTAGCATTTGGGAGGCATTATGTTTTTCAACAAGACTCAGCACCATCTCATACAACCAGAACAACCCAAGAATGGATGGCCAGAATCTGGTCAAAAGTTCATGTCACACCTAACGTTTGGCTCCCTAGCTCACCAGATATCAATCCGCTGGACTATTATGTGTGGGCGTAGTTGAGAGGGACTACAATAGTAATTCCCACAACACTTTTCCAGCTCTCAGAGCTTCTATAGTGGATGCAATGGCAAACATTTTCAAGACCCATCTCATTACTGCTTGCAGTCGGCTTCGACAGCGTATAAAAGCTGTTATTGCCGCTTATGGCGGGTTCACTGAATGATGCCGTCCGTTAGGCATGTGTTTATCTATATAAATTTTAATATGTAATAAATTGTATTTTCTTTTGTCTATTCATTTTTTTCCCATGGATATCCTTTATTCTCGAATAGTTGCCGTTCCCTGTATTTCTAAATAAAATTTAAAGTATTTTTAAAAATGTATTCATAGATTAACGTAATAAATATTAGGAAACTATTTAGTGCTTGAATTGAGAATATTCTTGAACACTTCAGTTAAAGACTCAATGTAAAATAAAATCGAGGAAACCTTTTGAGGAACGAAGAGAATAAAATAGAAAAGGCAGAAATGTAAACCAGGAAAATACTGCTGAAAACCGACTCATACAATTAGTTTTATCTATTGAAATTACAGTGGTACCACAGGATCATTTTTAGAAAATATATGTTCATAAAATCGCCTTGTCAATATTCATAGACCTTTCAATATTTGAAAGGTCCTACAAATGTAGAATATATACAATATTTGGTAATAATATTTGTAGAGATTTAAAATATATATTTATAAAGAGAGATATTTATTTGATTATTTTGTGCTTTAATTTATATATCTCGTTTAGGTATAAATAAGTTTAGAATAATCCTCTGTTCGAAGAATTTGATGCACAAATAACAAATCTATAAACTATAACAGATATACCTTCCGTACTTTAAATAATATTGTACAGACTGTTACAATTTAGAATGTTGAGACACAGTGATATTTCCAATTGTATTTAATAATAATCCTCCACACAATGATAATTTTATAAAATATTTTTATTTGATTCGTCAAATATCTTAATTCAAACAGTAGTAGAATATTTTCACCTTTACAATTTAAAATTATATATAAATTTCGACTTCACTGTGTTACTAATGCAATTTTTCAAGAGTTATAGAAGTTAGAATTTGCTTCCAATTTTTACCAAATATTTAAAAATATTCATGCACACGTAAAGGTTTTGAGTTTTACATGTTTAGTTATGAACTTGGACATAGTAACATCCACACCATTGCCGTCAGTGGGGGCAACAAAAGTTATGAGGCGACGTTAAATATTTATGATGCTCTTTAGAGAAAAGACAATTTGAGAAAGTGGATGGCAACATGGTTCAAAGTAGAAATATCGTATTTGTAACCTTATTTATCTAAGTTTTATTTAACACAATTAATTGTATTTGGCCGTGACCTATCGTGTAATAAAAAATGAATAATTACTTAAGATGAAAGCAAATTTCATTTTAAATTTGAAATAACTTCAAATATGAGAAAATTTATATTTATGATATAATATATATGACAAACGCTTATTTTTAATCGGATAATCACTCTCAAAGGAAACTTATTATTTAATAAAGAAATACAAATATTTTTAAAAATAATACATTGCATATTTTATATAAATTTTAAGCAATTTAACCCCCCGTGCAATTTCCTTTCAGCTGCAACCAGTGCTGTTCGTCAAGCGGACTTCCATCCAGTCCGAAACATGATAGCGGTAGAACACATGCTGGGCTAGTCATACCAACTGATGAAGATGTCCGGCCAGGTATTGGTCGGGCTGACCAGCGTCGAATTGGCGGAGAGCCTGGCTGAGAAGGGTGTCATCATCGGAGCCACCCTTCTGAAAGTTTCTATTTATGAAAGGGTGGAAAAGATCATAGTTGGGAATCTTCCACTTTCAATAAAGGAAGAGGACGTCACCGAGGCTCTGCGCCTTTACTCCAGAGTTGTTTCTTTACTTACAGAATAGTATAGACACACCTGGACCAACGGCAACAAGGAGGCCCTCGTTCTTATTCATGAAGGATTGAAACTCTACCAGTTCACTTTTCCAAGCTCTTCATCGTCTACAAAGAAGTGTCTATCCTCTCCTACATTACCTACGCCGTAGAGTGTAGCAAATACTACCAAAAGGTTCACCGGCGAGCCTCCTGACCCATGGATTCTAGGTATGGCCCTCATTAGCACAGGAGGGGGAGTTACTATTTCATAACATCTTACAAGGGGAATTAGGCAATCGTTCGAATTTACCAAAAATGCGTTTAAGCTGGTGAAGTGGAAAGGGCCGACATAAAATTGCAATAGGAATATATTCACGTGCCTAGAGAGGCACTATTGTTTATCCCCCCAATGAAAAACTTCACTAATGATGAATATCCAAAAATATTAACTCTCCGAAAGAACATCTCACAGGAAAATTTATTAGAAATTGGGTCCTAAATCAAAGACTAATACGCCTCACTCCTCTCAACATGGCTCACAATTTTAATCTTTTAGACTTCCCAATTAATCCCAAACACAATATTTTCTATCTCCCACACAGAACTCGCAACAAACTCACCTGTTTCCCTCATCTACCAGCCAATCCACCCAAACATGAAACTCAACCAGAATTACTTAAAGCTCTTGGCCTCCAAATCATTGAGAAAATAGCTCCCTCTTCGACATCACAATTTACACTGACGATAGCCAACTTGAAACTGGACTGTCTGGCACACTGGAATTGCTATCTACGAAGATAAGATCCTGTAAAAAATATACCTTTCCCTCCCTAGACACCTTTCAGTTTATAAATCGGAACTCTCTGCAATAGATACTGCTCTAAAAAACATCAACATCAACTCGCCAAGCAATATAATAATCTACTCCGACTCAAGAGCAGCTATTTATACCCTTAAAACTTGCTTCTCCAGTCAAGAATCTCTTCTCAAGAGCTTCGCTAAGTCTGTAAAATGACTCTCAGCCAACAGCTCTGTCACAGTGCAATGGCTTCCAGCTCACGTTGGAATTCCTGGAAATGAGCTAGCAGAATCTCTGGAAAAGTCTGGAACTCTTGGCCTCTCCGAGGTCAGGGAATCTACCACCCAACTAGACGAAAGAGATCGCCTCCGTATCATCAAATCCCAATGCCTGCAGGAATGGAAATATAATGCTGCACTTGACTGGTACAAAGCAGGAGGGACAAGCATCGGTTCTGTCCTCCCAAGAGAACAACAGTCTTTGATTTCCAGACTTAAGTCTGGTCGTCTACGGACAATGACTTTCCAGAATGCCTGCGAGTTTTTCCCACTATGTACCAAGTGCAATTCTCAACCTACAACCCTGAAACACATTATTCACTGTATTGACTCATCCATTGATGAGGTCTACTCATCCCCAGCAGACACCATCAAAGGTCTCAAGCTCTACAAGCTTGATACCCTGATATAATTGAGTGGAGAAGAAGAAGACTAATGGTGATAAAAATTGAGCCACAAAAAAACTGCTTTAGTAGGATTCTCGTAGGTTGTAATGAAATCGAAGCTGCGCCTGTACCAATGACAGCCATAGAATGGAACTAATGGTATACACAGATTGGAATATTTGTCTGAATTTGCCAAAACTGGTGTTGTAGCTCATTCTCTATCAAAATTTGTAATGTGTCAACTAGATGATAAACATAATACATCGTTCTGGTGTATAATCAAAGAAAGAGGTGTTTCTATCTATGTACATAAATATTAGCTTCCCGCAACTACAGTATAATATATTGTGGAATACATTGAGGAAACCTGTATACAGGTTTTATGAGGCGTATATTCACATTTCCTTAATATATATATCAATCAGAATCAAACAGCTTATTGGGATATTTCTTGTAATTTGTTACAGTTTCGACAAGTGCACTAACGAAATTGTTTATTTTCGGTTCAATAATAATGATGGTCTTGCTATTGCATCATTGCATCACACGCTTCTTCTTACACACCACCAAGATTATCAAAATATTTTGTGTAAAATTATTTTTTTAACTTTTATTTTTATCCGCATACCCCTCAGCACCAATCGTCTTATGACATATACCCCAATTAAAAAGTTATCTTTTTTCAAAATCGTAATATTAGTTTACCTTTGTTTTATAAAATAATAACTATTGAATATGATATTTTATTATATATATCTTCATAATATTTCATTAATTAATTAATAGTTAAAATAGAAAGCGTGTGTGTAGAATTCTTTTAAAGTATATTTAGAAGTATTACATTTATTTTATTGTATTACATTACATTTTTAAATTAAAATTCTGAAAAGATATTGTCGAGATTAAATAAAGGTTGTTGAAGTGTTTTATATATTCTCTTGAAATTAGTTTTGTAGTAGAATTCCCGAAAGCAACATTTAGTTTATTTTATTCTATTGCTCTTATATTTATAAATCTTATTTTTTTTATTAAAATTCAAATTTCCTAAAATTACAAGTTCTAAAAATTAGTTTTAATAAATAAAGTTTATTCATTATTCAATATATTATAAATATTTACGAATTTACAATAAGATCAGTATTTTATAATGGATAATACAAAATATATTTGTCTGTTTATGAGAATAAAATGGAAGTTTTAATAAATATCAGACTCTCTGAATATCTCTCCTATTTACATGAGAGCCATTGATATATTTGAATTCAATAGAAGAACCCCTGAAGAGGACAATGTCGCCCGAACCATCAGTCATACCATTCACCCGTAAATCTTGTCCTAAATATCATTTGCTCCAAGTTACTCGGAATATATTTTTGAATGTCAACTGATCTATTAATAAAAAAGTAATATTATTTTTTATATTTATGCTAATAGTTTCGAAAACCTTTTTTCATAGTTATATTTAGTCTTCATTTTTATAATCCTTCAGATTTGAGGTTGAAATTATCTGATACTAAACAAATCAATTGGTTTTTCCAAATATTTATTGTATATAATTTTAAATGACCTATATAATTTTGAAGAAAGGAATCTCCAGTTGGGAAAACTGAAGGTGTTTTTGGCTTGTGCCAAATATCCTAACGAATATCAATTATATAAAAAAACGTATCTGTGTGCGAAAAAAAAACCTTTTTTTTTCATCGATACAGTACGCCCTTTTTATATAAATATATTAAATATATTGTCTTTTAAAACAAAATATAAATCAATTTTGTTGATTTTTAACTATAACAGAATATTCGTCAAATGCCCTTTCTTGTTTAATCAAGAGAAACTCCACATAACCGTTTCTGGTTATTGGCCCTCATCAGCATGGTGCAGGCTCTACTTCAAGGGTCCAAAAATGCTAGTCCTATAGAGTCCCTGAAAATTCAATAAATGTGGAGAACCTATTCAACGTTAGAGTGAATTCTGATGCAGCGAGATGGCCCAGCTTTCTCTCTAACCTTCAATAACCGACATCCATTTTGTATTTTTTGGGGATCGTTATCTCATTGATACCTCATTCGGGATTCCAAAATCAGTTATCCAGATGTGAACCGGCTTAAACGATTTACTTAGAATTAAGTCAGATATCAATTTTTACATTGAATATTTCAAAATACAAAAAGAGTGGTATTTATTTTAAATTAAGTATATAATATAAATCTTTCTTTCAATGTTATATTTTATAATTTATCTTTAAATGCGATTAAATATTTTTAGTTAAAACCGCAGCGACAAATCATTTTAATTATATACACCTAAATCCTTTCGAACGAGGCTCGAAACATCCCATTGAGGGAAGATTAAAGTTGTACCAAGTTTTTATAATTAAAGGTAAACATCAAATTCGGCGAAAACTTCAAATTTAACCTGGCCTACATATATATACTCTTTTTTAAGAAAGATTATTCCTTTTTTTAAATTTCCTCTCTAGCGATAGGATTAAAAATTTAATAAACCTATTAACATTCTTTCTTCTCTCTCCATATATTTCACACATTCAGATAAATAATTACAACTTATTAAATATCTTTTTAATAAATATTTATAGTCTTTTTTTATTAATATTTTATTTAATAATTCTGTGATTAGTTTTATTTTAGATTTTTTTCAATTTATTGAATGAGGTGTCACCCATTGCAAATAATGTAACAATTGCTATAAGTCTTAAATAAAAGTCCCTTCTGTGTGTAAGGTTTTTCATTAATATTATAAATTTGTTAACAAAAAGCATTTTCTTTAATAAAATATTTCGATAAGACTTTTCTCTCCATATCCTATTGACGGATGTATAAACAGAGCATATCAGAACCGTTCTATAATGATACATAATCCCAGGATGGGCCAAATAAAGGAAAATGGCAACCCTGGAGATGGTCAACCAGACCTTGGCAAAGAATCCACATTGATTTTGCAAATAAGGAAAACATTAATTTATTAATAGTAGTAGATAGTCATTCGAAGTGGATCGAAGCCATCCCAATGAGAGAGACCACCACACGCGAAACCATTGAGCAACTACGGCGACTTTTTTCTTCCTATGGTCTACCGGAGGAACTTGTATCTGATAATGGACCTCAGTTTACTGGTAGTGAAATGAAAGGTTTTCTGGAAGGAAATGGAATTAAACAAACATTGATCCCGGCGTACCACCCGCAAAGTAATGGCTTGGCTGAAAGAGCAGTTAGAACAATTAAGACTGCCCTGGATAAAAATAAAAGGAAAATTGGGGATACACACACACACACCATTCAAGACACCTTATCAAAAGTTCTTCTGGCATATCGAAGCACCCCGCATGTGACAACGGGAAAGACTCCATCAGAGCTCTTTATTGGGCGTGCGCTTCGAACCAGAGTATCGTTGATACATCCCAGCTTGGCATCTAGAGTTAGGGACCAGCAAGCCAGGCAAATGAAGTATGATCGGCGAACCCATTTGGAAGAATTCCAGATAGATGATTTAGTGTGGTGTAAAAACTTTAGAGGTGGTGATAAATGGATCCCAGGAAAAATTGTGGGCAAGAAGGGAACTAGAGTCTACACCATTTTGATCCACGGACAGGTAAAGGCCTATCACAGGGATCAAATTAGAAAAAGGTGGAGGAATGGTGAGGAAGATGAGAGTGGAGATGGAGAGCGTCAACCCGAGCACTCAAGAGGAGCAGGTCCCAGTGCCATAATCTCGGAGGTTGTACGAGACAGAGGTTATATGGAGTCGCTGTCGCCAGGACTAACTAGCCAGCGGTCGGATCAAGATTCAGAGGTTCAGAGTGATACAGACGATGGAAAGTCATTGGAGCCTCTTCGCTCGCTGGACCCCGAGGCCTTGAAAGAGGAGGGTCCTGTCCTAAGGCGGAACCCACCTCGAGCGAGGAGACCGCCTGTGAGATTTCGTGTTTGAAGAGAGAAGATGGTGATATATAGCTAGCAATAAATATGTATATATTTATGTTTCTATGAAAATGTTAATCTGCAAGACGCAGGTTATCATCATCCCTTTTTGATTTGTTTTTGTCACTTTTTGGCGTTTCGAAAATAAACAATAAAAGGCTGTATCAGACTTTACTATGATAAAAGTACTGCCTTGCTAAAGGCGTAAGAATAAAAAAAAAAGAAAAACTTATTTACATAATATACAAAAGGTTTGAGCCGGCCATCGGGAAACAATTTTTATAGGGGAAGCCTAACCTCTGGCAGTCGATTTAGCAGAGTATTTGAATCTATACTATAGAATACATTTTCTCCTAACGCTGTATTCTATAGTATTTATAATCCAAGGAGAAAGTTTCCAAGTTTAAAAAAATATTTGAATCAATGAAATATGATTTTAAATAAAAAAATATTTTAATATAACATTTATATATATTTATTCATATATTTATCGTATATATTAGCATTAATATTGATGGATGAATGAATGAAAAATGATGAATGTAATTATTTCGAAGATGCGTATTTTTTTTAAATACGTAAATA
This sequence comes from Cordylochernes scorpioides, assembly GCA_030710605.1. NCBI lineage: Eukaryota > Metazoa > Arthropoda > Arachnida > Pseudoscorpiones > Chernetidae > Cordylochernes > Cordylochernes scorpioides. The sequence continues at coordinate 443,932 of CP092866.1, read as the reverse complement.
AAGCAACACTTATATATCAAGGAGATGTATTGACCCGCCATCTGTTATAATTCGTCAGAATAGTTCAAATTTCTCATAACAACTCAATAATCAGTATTGAAAATATTCAGTTGAAATAGAGAATCATCAAGAGATCTAGAGAAGAAATGTTTTTAATGAAATTATGTTTTTTCAAGATAAACACTCATCAATCCTCTAAAAGTTTATTTTTCTACCTTTCTACTCTTACACTCTTACAAAGTAATTGAGAGGCATCACTGCTGAGAAGGACCTTCGCGGAAGTAAGATATAATGTCTGCATCACGACAAGTATTACTGAGAAGTCTTTGCAGATAATCACAATCATAACGCCGATTGAGAGGTAGCACACGCACTGCACAGAGGAATCAAAACAAAATTCGTAAGGCTATTTTTGAAGGGTTGGGAATTGGAGAAAAACAATGGTGACTTTCTAAACACGAAAATCGATGTCTCAATAGAATACCAAATTTAATTGAGAAAATAAGGTAATGATATAGACTCAAAAGAGAGAAAGGAGGGATAAAGGTTTTATTTGATATATTTTATCTCATATTGTAGCGATATATATAACCTATTTCAATTTCATTTTACACATATTTGCTTACTTTTCCCAGCTTTAATTTGAATATGCATTTTACATCCCGTCTCGAAAAGCGTTTTCCTTCATTTTGATATATAGGTTGAAAAATTTAACTTCATTTAAAGCTTCACCACCTCAGAAAGTGTGACAGTAGGTCGTCAAAACGTCAAATAAAAACTTGAGGGTTGTTAAGGAGTCTTAGGAGTACACGTGGTACAGGCCATGATAATCATGGTGGGTAGAAGAAGAGGCGACTGTAAGTGCACCACATGTACAAATCCGTTTGGTTACTTGCACTCACTTGGAGCATTTTTTTAAATCAGAAAAAAAGTGCTCAATACGGGAATCGGACCCGGGTCGTAGCGGTCGAAAACCAACATGAGGAGTCTTGAATCGATCCAACCTACAACGAATGGTATTCTCCATGTATTTCTTGTTTTACCCGCTGATGGAAATTCATGATAGGGACTTGAGATTCATATTCATAATCACAATCCACTGAATATCATAAAAATTGAAGAGTATTAAATGATTGAAACAACCTGGGGTGTGTACTAAATTGGGGAATTATCGCTAGTGGTAAAGTCCCCATTTGCAAGTCAGCCCTTCTAACGTTTTTTATCTTCAGAGTCGGATGATTTAACTAATATATTTTCCATACTGCACCCTATAGGTGGTATGATTGGGCCCAGACGGGTAGTTCCAGTTTTCAAAGCTATATTATAGATTTTGAGGGAGAGGTCGCTTGAAAATCATTCAGAATTCGCGCGTTAAAGTTTATTTCTTTCGCAATCTTCTACCCTGTACATGTGTTGATCGAATATTTTTGGATCCAATCACAATTATGCTTAAAACCTTTACATTTGCCAATAACTACATGGAAGTAGTTGAATAAATAGTCTCAGTGGAACAGGAGTGTTAGTAGTGCAGCCAAATCGAACGAGATAAATCTGGAATTCGCGTTGATTTATCCAGAGAATTTAAGACGCTAAATCACATTCTATGCAGCTATTTCAATTGAGACATTTTAATACTTAATGATCCACCTGGCTGTAAATTATAGTCTATTGCGTATTTATTAAACAAGGCTCTGAACAGTTATATCGGATCGGATATACAATACTATGGGATTGGGAAAGGTTATACCCCAAGATTAAATCTCTTTGCAAAATATATTTCAGGAAAATATTCAATATTTTAGATGTTATAAGGCAGGTTGCTATTGAATACACAGTTATATACATAAATATAACATTTATAAATATTTTTGCTTTAAAAGGTTTTTTTCGAAGCATCATATTTTCTTCTTCACAAATATTTACAATATTTTAACTTATAAAAATAATTGTCTCAATATATTAATTTACACCTTTTGAAAAAATAAATATTTTAAAACCTACTATTCAAATATTTTTACCTGATAGTATTTTATATATAGCAAAAAATAATTAAGATTATAGTTCATCATTATAAGCAAACTATCTCTTTTTAACCACGTGCTTACAGAAGCTAATACATTAGTTCCCGATTTGATACCAGGTAGAAGCGGCAGAGCCGAATTTTTACACGTAAATATATTGAAAATAAAATTTTGTCATTTATTTCATCTCCTTAAATTGCATCACATTCTGGATTCCTTTTCTCAGCCCCCATGACGCTTAAAATATTTAAACGAAGCACGCGCAATGTCATCTTTTGGTCAGTGACTTATCAGTGAAATCGAACTTATAAAATTGAATTCGAATAAATTTAAACTTCACACGATCATAAGTTTCGGTATTTGACCGCTAATTCTATTTGTATTATAATATTATGTACTAATAGAGGCGTTGCTCCCTTTAAAAAGCATTTATATAAAACAATAGATAATATTTTATCACCTGAGTACATGGTGGCGATGAAAAATATGCCACATTTTTATAAAATTCAGACCAAGTTCAACCTGTATACATGGCTTCGCGCCCTCGTCAATATATTCGATTTCATAACATCCTACGAGAGAAGTTATAAGATCGGTCGAATTTACCAAAAGAAGGTTCAAGCTTGTGAAGTTGCAGGGTCGATTTCCAGGTCAGACAACAACGTCAAGTTGTTTTTTAAGTATCCTGTATCATGCCGTGAACCTCGTTAGCAAAAATATTTTATTTTTCTACTTTCTCCAAGCAAGGTTATGAATTCTAAAATTGACGGATGGCTATATTCTATGATCAATCATATAATTTACCGGTATTTCATTTTTAAATAGAGTGGGATCAGTTTCTATCCATATCACCAAACGATATTGCATACTTTTGAGGCGAAATGATATTATAAATATATTTTTGCCTTCAAATAAAAGAGAGGTATTGCAGATGGGATGTCATTCTGTCTTATCTATAACTTCAGTTTTGATCAATTTCAATAAAATTATATTTTAGATGTCAAAAAGCATTTATTATATATTTAAGATAAAATACTATAGAAGGGGCTTTTTATATCAGGATGTGTTTTGTGTATACAAATTGACATTTTCTCTCTGCCATCACATTTTTAAAAAATAATACTTAATTATTTCACATTGCTTCCATTAAATCTTCACATTTCAGAGAACTTTGACATTGCACTTAAATATTTCCTAACCTCAATATTTGTCCTCAATAGGGTTGGAGTTATGCATAAAGTTGAAAGTTTTTGGCTTCCAACTCTATGGCGGTATGAATATGATAAAATATAATCAGCCTACAGTTCTCTTAGTACACATCGAGGTAACATCGGCCGAATTGATTAAGCCGTTTGTTGTAACCAACATACATAACCGATAAATAGCGATACATCAACTTTTTCAAATATATTGTCTATATTATATGATATATTTTATCGCGTTTCTTTTTCTAAAATCATTTGTAATATGATCAAAGAGGTATTTGGAAGGTTTTATACATATAGAAATACAATAATTATATAATTTACAATGGTGTTTTTTATTTTCTTAGATTAGAAGGAATGTAATCAGTATTTATATCTAAAGAGAACGTGAAACCTTTAATTAAAGAGACGGAAATATTTTGTTATTAATAAAAATTGTGAAGTCATATATGTAAAAATTAAATAATATATTTCCCAATATAGTTTCTTGTTAAAGAGTTGTCTGTATAGTGATGTTTTTCCATTGTATATTTATTTATTTCAGATAAAAATCATATATATATATATGTAAAATACTAGGCAATCTTCAACTAAAAAGAAGTAAATATTATAAACTCCCTAATATATATTTTCCTCTATGTATTTATCGTCAGAAGCAAAAATTCCAACCTCAATATTTCCGCCATTTTTAAAATTCACAATTACTCGACTTTGTTTTTCCGTCTTTTTTAATTTTTAATTTGAAGAAAAGCGTTTTTAAAAAATATTTTAATAATATTTGAAAGAATTAACTTGGGGGGAAAAAAAAGAATTTAATCTTGGGGAGAAAATGAACTGCATGAAACTGTTTAAAATAAAGTCCCAAAAGAACTATTTAACAATTCAAATAAAACAAAAGAAAACATGGTTAAATTAAAAATTCTCATTGTTTTAGTTTTGGAAAATAAAATATTTTATACAAAATTTAGAGAGATATAGATTTCATGAAAAAAATTATTTAATTTTCCCAAAGAAAATACTTGGAAGGAAATGCTAAAGAATTTTTTGCCGCTCTCTCTCTCTTCAACTTTAGAATTTTTATTTCCAACGTATTACACCCACAAATATGAGTTCATAACAAAACTTCCATTTGGAAAATATTTTATTTAAAGTAGATCTATATTACAGAGATTGTTTTTCCTTCTCTCTATGAGAGATACTCAAATATTTTAGTGTTTCCATTAAAGTTTTATATAAATTAGAGTATTTTTTTAAATGGATTTTTAAAATTCATTTTAATAGAGGAATGTCATGTTTTTTAAAAAGAAGAAAAATATAACATTAATAAATCTGAAACTAAGTTTTGAAATGAAGAATATTATAAAAATCCGTATATATAGTTTATGATATTTTCGTATATTTAAATAGAATAAATATATTTTGGAATATATATATTTAAATTATATAATAGTTCTTAAATTATAAATAAAAATAGTTTAAGTTATACTTTCCCTTGTGCATTATATCATTAAGGAAAAGAGCATTTGAGTTAGTCAGCGATACTCCTTATAGAAGGCTTGAGTCAATAAAATAGTCAATCAAGAATCTTATCCTTGGACGAATTTACCTCCCAAATGATTTAATGTTTTCAATTTGTTTGGCCTGTTAATAAATCCCCGTGAAAATATTATTATTAACTCGAATATCTAAATGAAATTTTGTCATTGGATAGATAAATATAAAAACCTGTTATTAGAGATAGATGATGTTGCTGAATCAAATTGTTTTTAACGCCATGCTCTGATATTTTTAAACGCGCTCACGCTAAATTTGGCACAGTTCGTGCGATTGTTTATATTTAGGAGCCATTTCAGTGAGACAGTCCTCGTTGTTTACACTTAGATGGAAAAGGTGCAATTTAATAACAGGTGTTAAGCGGAAAAAGTAAGAAAAATTAGAATTATATTAATATTGTGAAAGAGATTAAATAAAGTTCGTTTTTCTTTTTTTTTTTCTCATGAATTTTCAATATTCCAAACGAAATATTACAAAAATAGTATGCATTTTAGATCTGTAAAAATCTTTCAATGTTTTTCAAAACAATGATAATGATTAATAATCATGATAGAGAATTGTAACGAATTTTCAAAATTCTTCATTTCACTTAATTTCTACATTTATTGACAAACAGATTGTAGCTGTAATTAACAATGAATAATTCCTATCACCATTTACTCTATATCGTCCTTTAAAGTAATAATGATATTTATATAAGGAGAATATGTCCAATAGAGTATTAGAGCTCTAAAGAAGCGGTCTGGTAGATTAAAATGACGAAACCGATTGGAGGGTTCACCATTGATGAGCCAAGCCGTCCCAATATTTTTCATCGCAGTAAGGACATTAGAAGTTTGTTTCATTTTTGAAATAAACAGTTGTGCTTCAATGTTTCTTTTATTGTATATATATATGGTACGTTTCCCTAATATTAATTAATGCATAACCGGATTTGTACTTATTGTTTGTGAAAGAGCCTTTAACGATGCAATATATATAATTATACTGCCCTAAAAGGTTATGTCTATAGTTTTATTTGAATACCTTCTCTAAATTTCCACCCCTCAGTGTAGCATATATCGTGTAGCAGAATACATTATTAGAGCTCAAAAAGCGGTCAGGTAGATTAAATTGGCAAAACCGCTGGGAGGGTTGAAGACTTATGAGTCACAAGCCCTCCTAATATTTTTCATCGCAGTAAGGACATTAGAATATTGTTTCATTTGTAAAAGAAACATTCATGCTTTATTGCTATGTTTTTTATTTTTTTATTTCTACTATTTCCTTCAAAGCGATTATCTGCCTTTCGGGAGATGGCTTGTATATACACATGTACGACTATGATGTTGATTAAAAGTAATAGGATTCTCTTCATTTGTTAAATATTTTTCTCTTCATAAAAGCCTTCAAACTTTGTCTTTCAAGCCATCAGTCTGAAAACGATACAGCGCTAAGTAGTAGTCTAAATATTCTGCATATGTTTCCACAATATTGGATTATTGAATGATATTGTTGCGGGTGGGAATATATATAAATTATGTTAGAAAAAAACACAAAATAAAAATTAAACCAAAATTAGGAAACGTCAAATTAATGAAAGTAAAAGTAAATAAAAATCCACACAAAGCAACATAAAACTGATATAAAATTCAAATAAGCGGTATTCTGTAAATAATTGAATTGAGATTGTTTTATTGAGGCGACCAATTTTCAAGCAAATTATTAAAATTTGAATCTTATTGAATTTTGTCCCAATAAATTATAATTTATAATTAATATAATTTATTTGAAACAGTTTTTTTATTCTATATGCCTTCGTTAAAAATTCCGCTCAGGAAAACCCCGGTCGTTGTCCGTGTCATTTGTCTTGTTTATGAACAATTTTCGAAAATCGACAACGAAGCTCAAAATAAATTCGCCCAAAGCTTTAATATTTTGAATTTAATATCACTTTTTCATAGCATATCTGCGCCACCTTGCTTCACAATCCTTTATGTAAATACTGAAACAGTGCAGCAAACAGCATTATAGAAGAACGGCGGCGTTAAATAATAAAGTAAATAGATGTTGGAAAGTTAGTGAGGAAGAAAGTATGCAGCCCCCCCATTGGCGGTTGGGTCGAAGATGGGTTTGTACCCAGATAACATTCCAATGTGGGGTAGAACGGGCAGTCTGATGACGTCTGCGGTAAAAGACGCGACGAGTTGCCGTCGGGCGTGTGAATGATCCTACAAGACGGTGTCAGGAGAGCCTCACATAGGAGCGCCTATAAGGCGGTGTAGCCCAGACTGGACGTGTACAGTGTGGGACGGGATACAAGAGTGACATCCGGAGCGCCAAGAATCTTTCTGACGGGGAAGCTGAAAGCAAGTCCCACTTATTCTTCTCCCTCTGCTTTATACAACGTATAATGAAGCGCTGCTTTTTCTGCATCCCTTACGAACTCACGTGTGCTAATTTTGTGCCATCCTGGTCAGACAGGGAATGCGTCTCGGTACGACGTAATAATACATTATGTTTAGCCAGTTATATTTTTGTGGTTATTTAAAGATGCCTCAAGAATCTACCCCATTAATTTATGGGATGTTTAGTAATTTTTGGTGCATGATATAACTGCATGAGTTTGTTGCCTGTAGATCATTTATAATTATACTTTTTTACATAGTAATATTTAAAAAAAATCAAATCTATCATGGCCCTTTTTTCACTTTGTTAAACATCTTCAACATTTTATTAATATCGAACTCTTAATAATATTCGATAAGTTTATTCAAAGTTATAAAAACCACTCTCATATATAGTACATATATATTAACTTCAATATTTTAAATAATATTTTTTTTCCAATAAAGATACTAAGCAGCTTTAAGCGATTGTCTCTTTTGAAAAGTGGCCTGTTTTCCTCATATTAGTGCGATAAATACACTCCAGCGCAACACATACACTATTTTTTCGTATGAAATATTCAAACAAATTGTTTTATAGGTGAAAAATACAAACAGGGAGTTTGCAAGTCATTTTTATCTGAAAAAGAAACAAGACCTTTATAGTTATGAGGGTATTAGGATGGATTAATTGAAAAACTCTAAAATATTCATTTACTATTTTTTAGTATTAAATAAAGTAAAAGAGATAAATTAAACTTTAGCATTATATATTTATTCTGTATTAATATTTCCGTAAAAGGATCTGATTTTTTAAAAATTGCATTGACATCATATATATTTAATGTTTAAAATTTATTGACCATAAAAAGTTTAAGAGGTCGTGAAATGTTTCTATGGCTCTTTTAATCCCGGCAATGGAACAGATGGAAATATGAAATCAATCTGTGACGTCAGGTAGTTGCCTGCTCACTCAACAGCCGACTGACTCTCTACTTAAGGAAATGCATATTTACATATTCTTAATTATTCCGCATTGTTGTGTGTCAACAAGTAGCCGACCGGTTGGTACCACGTGACCAGAAGAACTCATTATTTTTATTTATTATTTTTTAGATTTATCAGAGAGAAACTGCGCCACAGAGATCACGGGTATTAATTATATTTGACCATTGACCTTATTTTCGCGGCAACGTGCTAAATATAACGTGCGAGTTATCTTGAGCCCCTCGATCGGAATACACCTCGACGTAATTGTTTTTAACATTCCTGCCCCAGCTACAGAGCCTCCTACAACCGTCCCGACCCAGAACTTATCGAGCTTTCTGTAACGAACCACGAGCCTAGCATTGGACCGGGCCTTGGACACCATAGCCCACCGGTATAGAGCACTGCATCAAATAAACCCACTGAGCCTTACATCTCGCCTTATATCATCAATGTTCAATAAATATTTGTGATTTAGTTTGGTCAGTCTAAATTATCAATGGTATATACATATTTTATATACAACTAAAATATAATATATATCCCTATATATATATATAAGTCAGTGTGTGTATGTATGTATGTTTGTCGGCTATATACGTTTACAATACGTAAGTAATCTGACTGAAATCAACAGTATATATAGTAGAATCTAGAAACACTTTTATTGAAAATTTCAGGTCTCTATTCCGAATATTCTTCGAGTTATTTGCAAATTGCGTTGAAATATTTTTTGGTCCCAGTGGCTTCTTTAAAAACCAAGAAATGGGTATTTAAGGCCAAACTTGCGCAAATACGCTCAGCACATGAAAAAACGAAAAAGATTTATAAAAAGATCAGGTGTTGAAATCAATATTAAAAATGGCATATCCTGACCAGGAGCACATGTGCTTTTCTGACCCATTTCTTGGTTTTTTAAGAAGCTACTGGAAGCAAAAAATCTGTTTTGGTCGCAGTGGTTCAGCCTACTCCACGCTGACGAGCGCCAAAAACGCGAAACGCGTTCGTGGATGGCTTTTCTTGATTTATCAAGAAATTGGGTTGGCCAAATATCAGGGAACAGGCTAAATCAATGTTTAGTTGATTTCTGTTCCACCAGATGGCGCTCTGCCTTCTGTAAAGCACATGTGCTCTTCACAGGATATGCCATTTTTAATATATATATACATATATATATAGTTAATAAATATTCCTACAATTATATATATGCTTATACGAGGTGTGTTCAAAATGTATCGAGACTTTTGTGTTTTTTCAGAAATTATTTATTCATTCATGAATACCTATTTTGTCCCCTTCAAAGTAATCCCCATGAGATATTATACACTTGTGCCAACGGTTTTTCCAATCTTCGAAGCACTTCAAAAAATCATTTTTTAAAATCTCTTTCAGCTCCTCCTTCGATGCCGTCTTTATCTCGTCAAGCGTAGCGTAACGTCGTCCTTTCATAGGCCTCTTCAGTTTAGGGAACAAGAAAAAGTCACAGGCGGCCAGTTCTGGTGAATACGGTGGCTGCGCGGGCGTTTCTGGCGGATTGCTTCGCGCAAATTGCGCATAACTTGCAGGTTATATTCCTTATTGACCGTTCTACCCTGTGGCAAGAACTCATGATGTACCACGCCCCTGCAATCGAAGAAAACTGTCAGCAAAACTTTCACATTCGACCGAACTTGGCGCGCTTTTTTTCGGTCTTGGTTCGTGCGGCAGCTTCCATTGAGATGATTGAGCTTTGGTTTCCACGTCAAAACCATAAACCCACGCTTCGTCACCAGTTATGACCCTCTGGAGCAAATTTGGGTCGTCGCGGACAGAGTCCAACATCTCATTAGCAATGTTCATGCTATGCTGGTTTTGGTCGCAATTGAGCAATTTTGGTACGAATTTCGCGGCGACCCGTCTCATGCCCAAATCATTGATAAAAATCGAATGGCACGAGCCAATCGATATGTTTAGGTCCTCAGCAACTTCTCTAACGGTGATTCGACGATTGGCCAATATCATTTTCTCCACTTCATTAATTTTTTCGTCTGTAGTTTAAGTGCTCGGGCGTCCGGCACGCTCTTCGTCGTTCACATCTTCTCGGCCTTCTGAGAACATTTTGTACCACCGTTATACGTTGCTACGGTCCAAGGTAGCTTCTCCGTATACCACAGTCAACATTCGGAATGCATCCGCTCACTTAATTTCGTTTTTCACACAAAATTTGATACAGGTTCTTTGATCCATTTTTTTTAATAGGTAAAAATCGAAGACGATCCAAAACACCTGCAAGAAAAGCTGCTGTCAACAATTAAGTGAACATTCAAAATGGCCGAGCTTGTCGGCATAAGTGAGAGACATGAGTTACAACATAAAGCCACAAAAAGATCGAAATTCAAATATACGTAACCCGCGAAAATTCAAAAGTCGCGATACTTTTAGAACAAACCTCGTATATAGTATATATATAATTTATGAGTAGATGAACCATGTCTGAACATGCATGATACTGTGGGGGGGAGCTCGTTGCAGCTTATTGCACTGCAGTAATACGCCATATCTACGCCACATTTAATAATCAGCGGAGAATAAATTATGGATTCTTGTGAAGAGCACTACTTATCTACACATATAATATTCTATGGGCATAGGGTTGTGGCTTTTTGTGATGTTAATACCCCAAATGTTTGAAAATGTAGAACGGTTCAGTACGAAACTGTCACTGCTTGCACGGTAGCTTCAACAACATGTCTACATAGGTAGAAAGTGGTCAGAAATTGTCGCTGTTCAAACATTGAATATCTACACCCATAGAAAGTGGGAGTGGAGAGTTGTGACTGTGTGTACTGTAAAGCAGCACCACATGTCTACACTTGTAGAAGGCGTTGGATAAATAATTATAACTAATTGTATAGTGCCCAACAAATCTACATATTTGATAAATGTGCACATGGGGCTGTGAAAAAACTTTGGGTTTCAACCGTAGTTAATTTGTTCAAATAGAATATATCAAAATAAAAAGTTTATTCGCGTGACTTCTTTTCTCCACACTTATAAATCATTTTGAATATAATTCAAACTATTTTATTTGGCGAAAAGATTATATATGTCTATATTTGAAGCTACGGTTGTCCCGCTATATATTGAGAGTAAATTTTAGGCGAAAATAAAATTGAAGTCATCCTCTGCCTGGACAAATATTGAAAATTCGAACAATTTCTTTTTTTTTTTCCCAAGATATCGGAGATTTTTTTTTTTTTGAAAATTGTTTAAAATAAATTGTTAAAAATATTATTTTATATAAAAAATTGAGGAAAAGCATTTTTTTTTCAAAATATCTATCAAATAAATATGTTATCGATTTACATCGATATACAAGGTAGGATCAAAAAGTTTCCGAACTAATTTGTTTCAATTAATTATTTATTCATAGTATAGTAAATTAAACATCTTTTTTTTTTCAAAATAGGAGCCTAGGTTATCTACACATTTTTCCCAGCGTGGAAAAAAGCTGTTGAAATGCTAGTTCAAAGTTAATTTTTCTAATCTTGTTTATAGCTCCACAGTCGCATTTTCAATTACTTCTGATGACAATGAAAAGCACCGCCCTTCTAACGTCATTTTAGGTTTTGGAAAGAAGAAGAAATCACATGTGGCGATATCAGGAGAGTAACGAGGATGCGGCAAAACAGATACAGAGTGTTTAGCTGAATAGTCTTGAACAACAATGCCCCTATGAGCAGGGGCATTATCATGTAGCAATTTCCACTGTTTTGATTTAAAGAGTTGGTTTCTTTTTATTCTTATCGCATCACGAAGGCGCACAAGTATTTCATTGTATGCCTGTTAATTAATAGTAACCCCCTCTTTAATAAATTCATAATAGACACGTCCTTGATAATCGAAAAACACTACAAGCATTAATTTTCATTTGGACTTGTCAAGACGAACTTTCCTCTTCCTAGGAAAACTTTAGTGTGTCATTCGAGTGATTGTTTTTTGGTTTGTGGATCAAAAAGAAATGACCATGTTTCATCACAAGTTATTATTGTTTTTTAAAAAGCAGAATCATTATTTGCAGTTTCAATTAAATCTTTTCAAATTGATAATCTGGTTTATCTTTTTTGATCTGTTAAATTTCGTGGGACAAAATAACCACAAAGTTTTTTCACGTTTAAATGTTAACCAATAATTTTTGGGAAGCTACCATACGAAATTCCAAGTATTTCTGATATATTATCAATAGTAATTTTTTTATCAGCAACAATTAAATCACGTACCTGTCCAATATTGCGATACATTGTTGACGTCAATGGCCGACCTGACCTCGATCATCTGCGATGCGCTTAAGGCCATCTTTAAAACGTTTATACCAGAAATAAACTTTCGTTCGTGACAATTTTTTGTCTTCATACGCTTCATTCATTAATGCTAATGTCTCTGTGAAAGACATTTTTAATTTTGCACTAAATATAATATCTGCCATTTGTTCAAATGATGACATGGCAGAAACCGACGCGAGCTAAATACTTACAACAAAAATATGCCTAAAATGAAAACTACGCATGCGCATTTACTGGCGTTGCTAAATTAAATTATAGTTTAGACTTTTTCTCTACAGTAAAATTGATTTTGCATTTTTCAAAAGTTGTTTTATATTTTATTTTTTAAAAGTTCGGGAATTTTTTTTTATCCTATCGTGTATATTTTTCAATTTAAAGAATATTCGAGATATTTGATACAGAATATATAATTTACAGAGGTTATAGAATAAAATAAATTGCTAATTATAAGCAGTTTATATCTACTGAAATAGGTCTAAATGTTTATATTATAAGAGTTGCAGAAAGGAGAAGGATATTTATGTACCAAAGGTGGTACCAAAAGTACCAAAAATCGGCCTTTTTGGTCAATTCAACCGATTCTATAACTTCTCTCTCGTAGGATACAATGAAAGCCAACTGTTGTAATGGTGAAGACCAAATCACGAAATCTTTGTGTACAGGTTGGCATTTTGACTGAATTCTCTAAAATTGATGTTGTGACTTATTCTTTATTGCACCAATACGTTTAGTACCGGGGAGATAATCCGAAATTCATTGTTTCGTCATTTTGATGCATTTTACAAGGGAGAGGTGGCCCCCCCCCACCTTTGGTACATACACTCATGGAAAAAACTTAAGGAAGTGAAAAATCTTCCAGTTCGCCGGTCGTTTTTTTAAGGAGACAGAGGCTATTTTGTTCACACTTGGTTATCGTGTGTGCTTTCAATAAATATCACTGCATATCAAATATCTTTCAGAGTTATGGTCTGAATGTCGATACACATGCTAAAAAGTACAACTTCCTTAGGTTTTGTCTATGAGTGTATGTTTATAGGTGCAACAAAATAATAAAACGAGGCGTGTACATTGGAAATATTATTTTATCAAAGACGACTTTGTTTTCAAGAAACAATCTGAAGATTTTACCTTTCATGCCCCAAAACTATTTACGCAATAAGAAATTTGATTTATACTTTTGTATTTTGTTCTTAATAAATAAGAGAGACTTGTCGGATAAGTTAAAAAGAAAATATAATATTTGACTTAGTATTTTTTTAATATGTACTCTGGAATCAGAGGACGAAATAGAATGATAGTGGTGCACCTGGACCGGTTTTTAAAATAAGCTCTCCCTTAATCATCAATTGTATCCTGGTAAATGGTTTTGCCTTAAACCTTGTTAGATATCACAACAGGAGTGTTTTGAGATCCAATAATTGGGAAATCTTTATACGACATAATGATAAAAGATAAGAATTCAACTCATTTAGATAAATATTAATAAAATAATAGTTATATTTATATAAAATGAAAGGATTTAAGCAGGAATGTTTCTTTTATGCAAAATACAAACTTCTATTGTCCTTACTGCGATGAAAAAAATATATTGGGGGGGGGGGGGGGCTTATATATATATAAATATAAATATATATAGATGGCGCGTTATTGCTTTTTGTTAAGTTATATTCATGTTGAATTATATATATTTAATCCGGTTGGCTTTGATTTTTCACTTTTAGGCTTAGAGTAATAAAAGGTTAGGCAACCTTAAAACAATATTTTAAAAAAATTAAAAGAGATAAAATCACAAAACTAAAGGAAAAAATAATGACAAGTATAATATATATAATCATAGATAACATATAGGCTGCATAGAAAAGACGCTATGACCAATCAATAACGACCACATAGGTTAGGCCTAATGATCGAAGCAGACGAAAGCCTCAGGCTATTTTGACAGCAGATAATAACCTGGTAGAAAAAGCCATCGCATTGTACTTTAAGCGATGTCCCTTTCTATCTCTCTACTGTACAATAAAATATTATTCCTTTAAATAAATATTGTTCGTTAGAAGCAATTTTACAATGCTTTTTACGCATCATTAAATTTCATCCTAATTAACATTCAAAAAATAATTTTTTGGAATTTAAAAATTAGTATTTCGGCAAAAGTAAATGTATGACTAAGTATACGGTAAATATACTACATGGGGTATTATTCGCATGTCGAAAATATACAGTACTATATATAAAATGATATTTTAATATAAATATGTCATAATTTGCATAATACCCAGGAGGTATAATTTCTTTTCGCCAAAATAAGTATGTTAAACTGTAAATATGTTAAGCTTGTGTTAAAATGTAAGTTCAAATTCATCCATCTATAAATACACTGTACAAAATAAACGTGGGAGCCATCGCGGGCGAATGCTACGGCAAGCTGCGTGCGCTTTGCTGACTTGTCTGGAACTAATTTTTGTAGTTTACATGCATAACGGTTGCACCCTTTCATTCGATCACGACATACACTGCGTGACATTAAAAATGGAACACCAAGAAATAGTGGCCAGAAAGTGATGAAACTCGGCAGACAGAGAGAGACAGGGACGAACAATAAGTGATCTTTATTTCAGAATGATAGTCATAATACAGAGCGAGAACGGCGTCGGCTTAGTAGCAAGTAGGACCACCGCGGACGGCGAAGCACGCAGCAACACGTCTAGGTAGAGAGTCAATCAGAGTACGGATGGCGTCCTTAGGGATGGCTCTCCATTCCCTCTCAACCATTTGCCACAGTTCGTCTTCTGAACGCGGCTGTGGCAAGGCATGCAAACGGCGTCCAATGATGTCCCAGACGTGCTCGATTGGTGAGATATCAGGAGAGTACGGTGGCCAGGGAAGCATCTGTACATCTTGCAGAGCTTGTTGGCTAATGCGAGCAGTGTGCGGTCGGGCGTTATCCTGCTGATAAAGGGCATTGGGTACCCCCTGAAGGTAGGGGAGTGTCACCGGTCGCAGCACATCATCAACGTATCGTTGGGCCGTCATAGTGCCCTGAATACGAAGTAAAGGTGACCTGGAATCATACGCGATTGCGCCCCAAACCATGATTCCACGTTGTCGCACGGTGGGGCGTTCCACAATTGCTGCCGGATTAGACCTTTCTCCACGTCGACGCCACACGCGTACACGGCGACTATCACTGGACAAGCAGAAACGCGACTCATCTGAGAACACGACCCTGTGCCATTCCGTCGTCCACGTCGATCTAGCCCGGCACCATTCCAAACGTTGGCGCCTATTCGGTGGGGTCAATGGCAGTCTTCTTAGCGGACGGCATGAGTGCAAGCCATTAGCAACAATCGACGGGAAATGGTTCTGGTCGAGATGGAATGATCTAGGGTGTCTTGCACATGTTGCAGGATGGCGGTACAAGTGGCTTGGGGGGCCGCCACTGCTTGTCGAAGGATACGCCGATCCACACGTGCTGACGTCACTCTGGTTGCACCGACATTCCTATAAATTGCCACATTTCCTTGTTCCAACCATCTTCTCCACAGTCGGTGCACCATGGACGCACCGAGGTGTGTATCAGCTGCGATTTGACGTATGGACCAACCTGCCCTTTTCAGTCCGATCACCATGCCCCTCGTAAAAGCGTCTGTCTTCTTGAACTGCCTCCGTTTACGATGACCTGGCATTCTCTGTTATTACACGTGTCTTTTGACACAAGAACAAAATTTCTACAATGATTTTCCTTGAAGAAATAACGACACGAATACTGTCCTTTCTGCAAGTTCCTTCCCTTATATCTTACTCCATGTGCGCACGAGAGCTGCGCATTTTACATCATTTGCATAACTCGGTTAGGCGCGTGTACCCTGATATTTGCATAATTTTCTGGCCACTATTTCTTGGTGTTCCATTTTCAATGTCACGCAGTGTATATATGTGATATCTTGGGACCTCTCGAACCAGTGTTACCTGATGCTTGATGAGCCTCGATGTCACCGCTACCGTGCAGTCGTGGGTAAGGCGACACAGCTTGGCCAAAGGTGAAATTAGCAAACAGATTCCACAGAAGAAGCAGCTGTCGTCAAGAAGGAATGGAAAGAGGAGGATTCGGGCAGGGAAGGGTTACCTGGCGATCAATGTGACTGTACCAAGGGCTCTCGCGGACGGAAGAAAACGTACTAACTACTCAGGTTTGGGAGCCTCCTTTTATAGCTTTTACGGATTCAGGCAGGTCACTGCCCTTTCTGACGTAATCAGGGGGTGGGGGAGTTAAATCAGCCAAGAGTGCCATGACTTGAACTGGGTTTCTTAAGCCTCGTTTCGTAATCGTACTAGGCTTGATTAGTTCAGACTTAAGTTTCTCTTGTAATTCTTCATTCCCTCCTTCTATCTGTACAGTTGCTATACTTTATTACAGTCTTAAGCGGTACAGATTGATGTTATTTGATGTTTCAAAGTTACAGTAAGTAGCAAGTTATATACATTCACGTGGTGACACATGTAGTATTACATATTCGGATATATTACAATAATTCCTTGGTCTTAAATCATCACATATATATATATATTAAAAACAAAATAGGTATTTCCTGACCACTTACATGAGCCTTTTCTACTTTTCAATTATATTTGCATACATATATATGCATAATTATTACATATTTTTGGCTGAAGTGAATTATTATAAATATATATGGTATACTAGTGTTAAGAACGGGGTAATTAAAAAGGCTCGTGGAGGAAAAGAAAAATTCTGAACGCTCCACAAACCCCCTTTTTAACAAAATAAAAACTTTAACCTAAAGTTTGATATTGTTTTGGGCTGCCTTGGGTGTTCAAGCAAGAAAAAAGGAAGACAACAAAAGGTTACACATATAAAGTTTTGTTTAATGTTAGCTATAAAATGAAGGATAAAAAATATATGAAAAACTTATTATTTTTTGTGTAATCCAAAATTTGCATGCAACTTAAATGTTTTTTAACAAAAGCAGATATATAAAAATGATGATATTGACGAAATAATAAAAAACTTAGTAAAGATAAGAAAAGAAAAATACAAAAAAATATGCTAGATTAACATAAAAACATATATCAATTTTAGGAAATAAAAGCATGTGAGAGAGTGCTCACCAAAAACAGTTCCTCTCAGTTGTTAGGTCGGCTTGCCCGAGCCCCCCTGCCTTGGAAGCACAATTTCGTCGTCCTCGACGAACTTCCTGGTATCTTCAGATGAAGCACGATTCGTCGCTCTCGACGTACTCCAACCACTATGCGAATCTCTCAACGATTCGTCTCGGCTTCACCTTTCTTTGAGATGTCAGCCACCCTGTCCCTTCTCAGACCGCTTGTATGGTCGTTTATGGAAGATGGACGAAGTTCCCGGAGCTCATCTAGGGCAAGCCGCCGCGAGGCTTTTTTCTTGTCTACTCCGCACAGCTGTGACACCAACTCTGGCCCCCGCGCCCTGACCTTTTTGACCCCTCCGCCCCTCCAATTGGTCGGTGGGTACTTTGGACGGTCCATCCGGCGGGCGGACGACTACATTCTATCGGCAGGGGGGGCCGGTGTGTGAAAAGAGGAGAAGAAACAGCAAAAAATAGATTCCCCTTCGCTGAGGGGTCACACACACAAAAACCAAAAATATGAAAATAGTTGTAATATTTACATATATACATACAAAATGCCATGAGTTCTAACATACCCCCACCTTTTCTTTGTGTGAAAACACAAAAAAAAACAAGGAAATGTGCTCTCTCTTTCTTTTGTCACTGATTCAAAACATCAGGAGCAAACCTTATTGGTTTGCGGACTTCACGTCCGGATCTTGTTTTGATCGTTAGAGGTTTTTTATCCCCAGACACCTTTTCAGGAGTTTCCTCAGAGGAAATCTCAAGGGGAAACAGTCTCTGTACAGGGCGTAGCCATTCGCCTGTAGATGTCTTGACTCTGGCAACCCTGTTCACCCCATCTTTCCCCAAGTAAAGTTTTATTATTTTTCCAACAGGCCAGAGAATTCTTTTAGTGTTGTCCTGGCCTATAAGGACTAAATCCCCTTCTTTTATGCATCGCTCCCTTTTATTTTCGGCCCGTTGCATCAGTACCCCCAAATATTCCTTGCGGAATCTCTCTTTGAGTTCCTCATTTAGTTTACTCAAAATCTTGTATTTTCTGGTGAAAGAATTCACTCTTATTTTTTCTAGCTCCGGAAACTCGTTGTTTGCGTTAGTCTGCAGAAACATTTGAGGGGTCAAGGGAATGAGGTCTTGGTCATCTTCCGATATATATGAAAGAGCTCTATTGTTGATAATACTCTCTACCTCACATAAAGCAGTCTCAAGTTGTACATAATTCAATTTACTAAATCCGAGCATACGAACCAATAAACTCTTAACAACCCTTACCAACCTCTCCCAAAAACCTCCCCACCAAGGCGCTGAGGGAGGGATAAAAATCCATTGGATTCTTTTTACACTCGATTCCCTTTCAATCTCCCCCCCAATCCAAGCGTTTAAGTAATTCGTTTGTTTTTGAGAAATTTGTCCCGTTATCACTATATATTTTTCCGGGACGTCCACGCCGACAAATGAATCTTTTAAGAGCTAACAAAAAAGTGTTTGCCTCTAATATTCTCACAATCTCTAGGTGGACAGCTCTGTAAACAGCGTAAGTAAACAAGGCCACCCAAACCTTGCTGCCACCTTTAAGATATAGCGGTCCCAACAGATCCACACCTGTCACCTCGAAGGGTTTGCCTAACCCTATTCTATTAGTCGGCAAAGCCGCGCCAGGAGTCGGAATAGGTTTCTGATTATGCCTCCTACATATCACACATTTTCCAATTATTTGTTTAATCAATCTGCGACCACCAATGATCCAGAATTTCTCTCTCAATTGTGAAAGAATGAATTGGGCCCCTCCATGCCCATTTTGTTGGTGTATTTCACGAACCATCTGTTCCACCAAAGGATGATTACGAGGTAGTAAAATAGGTCGTTTAAACACTTCTGAATCTTGTCCATGTAGCAGTTTCGTCTCAACGCACCACAGACCTTCGACAGATTTAATAGTCTTTAATCCATTTTTCGGAGCCTGTTTTCCTGGGAAAGTCTCTTGTTGAACCAATTTCAACAGCTTCCTTTCGGCCCTTTCTAACTCTATTACTTTCAAATTTCCCCTTTCAGTGGGTATTCTTCTCGCATTGTCCAAGAATCTTGAAACCCAAGCCATAATCCTAATGTTTAGGCTATACTTGGATCTCCTATCTAGGAACCATCGATTTGCCTCGACAATGAGAGTGATGTAGGCCTGTAAGGTTTTTCTTTTTTCTTTGATGATCTCTTCCTCATCAATAGTCGGTTCAAAACTAGGCCAACTCTCCTTTTCCCCTTTGAGCCATTCAGGACCCTCCCACCAGTTGGTCGAGACAAATTGTACGATAGAGCACCCTCGAGAAGGCAAATCCGCTGGATTAAATTTTCCGTAAACAAACTTCCAATTCTCATTATTGACAGTGTCTCGTATTTCCTGTACTCGGTTTCTTGCAAACACATTCCACTCATTTTTTCTCTTGAGCCAAGCCATAACGGTTGAGGAATCGGTCCATAAAGTAACAGGGCAACTATTTGTTAAGGCAGTCGAAATAGATTTAACAAGTCTAGCTCCTAAAACGCAGGCCAAAAGTTCTAACCGAGGAATGGTTACCCTCTTGGTTGGCGCAAGCCTAGATTTGCTCCAAAGCAGAGACAAATGTACTCCCCCCTGCACTTCACTTCTCATATATGCCACTGCTGCATAAGCTGATTTACTGGCATCGCAGAAGACGTGTATTTCATTCTTATTAGTTTGATCAAACCAAATATGCCTGGGAATTTTGATTTGACTTAATAGACCAATTTGGGAATACCATGTTCTAAACTCCCGATCCATATCTTCGGGTAATTGAGAATCCCATCCAATTTTCAACTCCCAGGACCTCTGTAATAATAGTTTAGGAGGCAAAAATATAGGACTATGAACTCCCAAAGGATCAAAAACTTGCTGAATTTTAGAAAGGATAATCCTCTTGGTTAGTCTTCGGGGGAGATCCTTTTCAATAGAAACATCACAATTAAGTACATCTTCTACTTTGTCCCACACAAGTCCCAACACCTTGGTAGTAGTTCCTTTTTCCTCCTTTGAATTACTCACTGGTAAATTAAATTCCCACTCACGCAAGTCCATTTTTGCCATTTCCATGATATTGACAGCTGTATTCTGGAATTGTTGGACCTCCTCCTGAGAGGAGAGGGATGTTACCAAATTATCCATATAAAAGGATCTCGCCATTATCTTTGCGATTTCAGCTGCCGGACCTTGTACAGAATTCAGATGATGATCAATAACTGCACCCAAGATGAATGGACTACAGTTAAGCCCAAATACCACACGTTTATGTCTAAAAACGGTTAACTTCATAGGGTCAGTTTGATCCCACCAAAGGAAGCGAAGAAAGTCCTGGTCTTGAAGCTGCACTGTAATCATCTGAAATGCCTTTCGAATATCGGCTAGAACACCAATACCCTTTTCTCTAAACCTAATTAATATTTCAGGTATTTTTTCCAAAAGGTTAGGTCCCTTTTCTAGATAGTCATTCAGAGAGAGACCATTATACGACCTGCAGGAGGCATCGAAAACAGGACGAAGAGGCGTCGTCCTACTTTCAGCCTTGAACACCGGCCTATGCGGTAAATAATGGCCCTTCTTTTGAGGCCTATTCTCCTCTATCCTCTCAATTAGGCCCTCTCTCTCCCATTCTTGAAGAATAGTAGAATATTCAATAACCATTTTCTCCTTCCTTAACTTACTAGTGCATGCTTCCAATCTCCTCTGCGCTATTTCTAAATTCGAGGGTATATTATTTCTCTCGCATTTCCACGGTAGCGCGACTGAATATCGTTGATCTTCATCCCTCTTTATATTTTTTATAAAATGTTCCTTTAGTTCAGTTTCTCTTTTCTTTTTTGAGACAACTTCGATGGGATCTTGGATTCCCAAGACATCCAGCTCCCAAAGATCTTTCAAGTTGTTTCTTGCAACCAACATATTCAATGCAATTTGGACCTTATCCTTCTTACCCACCACCGGAGATTGCCCCATAAGCGTCCATCCTAATTTTGTCTCTACGGCAGTTAGGTCCTCTCCTAGATGGACGACCTTCCCGGTCAGTAATTGTCCAAAATAGTCACTACCTATTAAAATATCTATTTCCTCATTTCTAAAATTTGACGGGTGAATATAGATCTTTTTCCGTTTTAATTTGTATAACAAACGTCCTCTTGGAATCGGCGGTATCCTTGCACAAATTTCTGGTTGATCGAGGGCGACTATGTCTACATCAATTTTATTGGTTAGACTTCCCAGTTTAAAAACATATTTTCCGTGCAACGCCTCCTTCATATTTCCTCCCCCGAAAAGAGATTTTTCCAAACTTATCTCTCCTATTTTGTTTAAACCCAGTTTTTCGACAATTGATCTCTTTATATAGGAGTAGTGACTTCCGGTGTCAAATAACACTTTTACTTCTTTAGTCTCTTTAGCCCCTTTCAATTCCGCCACGGAAGTCATGAGTAAGATGTCATTGGCGCATGTTCGCGCAGACATATTAACACCCGTGCATGTTGCATTTCCTTCATTAACAACCTTAGATGTTTCACCTTTGAAACTATTGTTTCCTCCTTGCTTCAAAGCAATTTTATTGCAAAAGATATCTAGATGATCTTTTCCGCAATTTCTACATTTTATGTCTGCTCGGCATTCCCTTTTCAGATGGTTACCCTTTAGACACTTAAAGCAGACTTTAGCCTCCTTTATCCTTTGATCCCTCTCGCTAGGTGTAAGCCGTGAGGCAACAAAACATCTACTACTCAGGTGATTATCCCTCTGGCAGAATATGCATTTTCTCTTAAATGCGCTGCCGAATAAATTGGAGACAGTGGGCGGTGTCTTCCGAGGAGTCTTTAGTTGAGAACCTGTAGCCCTCATTGAGCTATTACCCTCAAAATTCTCCTTAGCAAATGCCATTCGCTCAGCACCCTTCACCTCATCCCGAAGGAAGTCCATCAGAGCCTGAAGTCTACCGCTGGCATCGCTCTTATCTCCATTCTCCGCTCCTTCTTCTTTTATCCCATAGCCCACAGCAGGATTCCTCTGCCACACCTGAATAATGTCCAATGGCAGACTCGACTCAACCAATGGGTAGAGGAACACGCCTGCCATCTCCGTGTTAACACCCAGTGATTCTAGGTTCTTTAAGTGAGCCGTCAGATCATCGTAGATCTCGTCAAGAGGAAGGTTTTCTTTCCTTACATTAGAAACAACCAGTTTCAACAGTCTCCTTATGTAGTGTTCTATGAGAAGGTTCTTATCTCCGAATCGATCTTTTAGGGCTTGTACTACCTTGGGATAATTATCCTCAGTTATAAGGTAACTGCACACAAGACGTTGAGCTCTGGATCCCTCGACTACCGCTTGTAGCAGATAGTGAAATTTATCTACATCCCCAAGAGTTTCATCGTCATTGATTTTACTAAATTGCCCCCACCATGAGAGCCAATCCTCTAGGTTGCCCTTAAATTTTGGTAGCTCCACTTTTGGCAACCTAATAGTTCTTTTAGATTCGGTATTTACAACCGAATTCGCCGCGGACTCCACCAATGAGCCGTCGACCCTATCCCTCGCGGTTTCACACCGAGACAAATATTTATTTTCTATGTCAAACATCCCTTGAACATAGTTTTCACAACCCTCGAATTCTTCTTCGATTTTGACCTCCGTTATGGTTTCATCCTCCAGAAGGAGCCCATGATACCTTGAATCAATTTCACTTATTTCCTTAGAGAGAGCACAAATTCGGTTATATTTAGCTCTATATTTTTCTGTATCGAAATCTGGCTTTTCTATTTCAGCCCAAAACTCGGTGGACAGCCGAGTAAAAATAGCTCTTTTGGGGGTTCTAGCCCTTTTTAAGATATCAATATTCTGCATTATTTACTATATAATTTTTCTCGAAACCTTTCTCTCTTTTTTTTTTTTTTTTTTCCTTTTCTCGATTTGACCAGCCAATGCAGCCCACCCGGGGACGCCAAAAAATATAATGTTAAAAACGGGGTAATTAAAAAAGCTCGTGGAGGAAAAGAAAAATTCTGAACGCTCCACAAACCCCCTTTTTAACAAAATAAAAACTTTAACCTAAAGTTTGATATTGTTTTGGGCTGCCTTGGGTGTTCAAGCAAGAAAAAAGGAAGACAACAAAAGGTTACACATATAAAGTTTTGTTTAATGTTAGCTATAAA
The DNA here is from genome assembly GCA_030710605.1 of Cordylochernes scorpioides. NCBI lineage: Eukaryota > Metazoa > Arthropoda > Arachnida > Pseudoscorpiones > Chernetidae > Cordylochernes > Cordylochernes scorpioides. The sequence goes on along the minus strand of CP092866.1, from coordinate 420,147 downwards.
ATGAAGGATAAAAAATATATGAAAAACTTATTATTTTTTGTGTAATCCAAAATTTGCATGCAACTTAAATGTTTTTTAACAAAAGCAGATATATAAAAATGATGATATTGACGAAATAATAAAAAAACTTAGTAAAGATAAGAAAAGAAAAATACAAAAAAATATGCTAGATTAACATAAAAACATATATCAATTTTAGGAAATAAAAGCATGTGAGAGAGTGCTCACCAAAAACAGTTCCTCTCAGTTGTTAGGTCGGCTTGTCCGAGCCCCCCTGCCTTGGAAGCACAATTTCGTCGTCCTCGACGAACTTCCTGGTATCTTCAGATGAAGCACGATTCGTCGCTCTCGACGTACTCCAACCACTATGCGAATCTCTCAACGATTCGTCTCGGCTTCACCTTTCTTTGAGATGTCAGCCACCCTGTCTCTTCTCAGACCGCTTGTATGGTCGTTTATGGAAGATGGACGAAGTTCCCGGAGCTCATCTAGGGCAAGCCGCCGCGAGGCTTTTTTCTTGTCTACTCCGCACAGCTGTGACACCAACTCTGGCCCCCGCGCCCTGACCTTTTTGACCCCTCCGCCCCTCCAATTGGTCGGTGGGTACTTTGGACGGTCCATCCGGCGGGCGGACGACTACATTCTATCGGCAGGGGGGGCCGGTGTGTGAAAAGAGGAGAAGAAACAGCAAAAAATAGATTCCCCTTCGCTGAGGGGTCACACACACAAAAACCAAAAATATGAAAATAGTTGTAATATTTACATATATACATACAAAATGCCATGAGTTCTAACAACTAGTTATATGTATAAAAGAAAATATTAACTTAAGGCTGAAATACATATTACATATATCAGATATTCACACGCACAAAAATATTTTTTTAAGACACCAGTCTTATATGGATTATCCTCTCTCATCGCCGGCGTGCAACGATATGGTTAAAATACTTTGCACTGAGGTGAGTTGGATGTCGTTTACTTTTGAGAAGAACGTCGCTTTTTCTTCGCTAAATATACGAGCACTCAAAAATGTAATGACTTTTTTAATTTCTATTTTTCTTTTCAGAGAGACGATCCTAGCGGTCCCCCGACTGCTATATTAGAAAAATTGCCTATTTTTATTTATTGACATAAAACCTTTTCTCAAAGCATTTACTTGTATACTTATGTAGTTTAAGAAGCTTATAAGCGTGGTTTTCTCGAACGAAATCCCTCTGCGTAGACTATGTAAATAGAATAAAAAGTTCACAACACGTAACTTCTCGACAATTGGTAAGCCAACTGGAGGTTTTGTTCTTTATAGGATTGGATTTTATTCCTATTTTGAAAATACCCTGTGCACATATATTGCACTCTAATATAGATATATTAACCAGTGTCAGAATTCTGTCGGCAGAAACGGCCCTCAATTAGACGACGGAAGTGGACGGGATTGGTGGAAACCCAATCAAGAAATTTTGTAAAAACCTGGATTAGATCTTTTATTGAGTTTGGCGTTGCCTTTCTCCTGACCACTGTTGCTAGCATTCACCATGTTAACTTGGTAGAGGTTTATATCAATTTTTGATAATGACGACCCATTAAAGGCTTCATTCTCCAAACAATAATGATAATATCGTACGTCTCTTAGCTAGATCTCTAGGGAAAATATATTTCGGCGCCATATTTGCGCATTTTTCAGATAAACAGATATAAGAGTATTACTTACGAAAATACGGAAGATAAAATATTTGGATGGTCTCTAGATCATCTGTAATGTAGAAGTTCCGCCAGTTCTATAACGCTGCCTTTCTTATCAATTGTGGCACTGCTTTCATTCACGTGGGTGTAAATAGACTTCTCTTATAAAAATCTAAATTTGTCTGTCTGTTTAAATAGTAAATAGCACCAAATTTTACACCTTTTGACCCTGCGAAAAATTATAGGCTAATTATTTTATTGAATAATTATTTTGCTATTTTATTAACAAATCTGTTTATCTATTCACCAATTTAACTCGCAACCAGCGCCCCTTGTGGCCAGCTGTTGGATTTATATTTGCTTTTTTTATTAATAAATATGTTCTAAAATATATTTTCAATTTATTCAGGCAAAATGAATAATAATTTAAAAATAGTTTTAAAAATAGAAGAAATTTTCTAAAAATGCCTTTAACAAAAAATATAAGCCCCGAAATAACTTTACAGGAGAATGGCTTTGTATCCCAACCTGGCGAGAGCCTATATGGCTTGCGACAACCTAGGTTCGAAACTCAGAGGTGGTATTCTTTTAGAACTCTTTTTTAATTATATTTTTAATATTTTTATTTAAATGTTTTCAATGTAGGTCTTATAAAATTAAAATACATTTTTTTGTAATATGTGAGCTTTACTATTAAAGCACATTTAAATCAAATATATTAACAAAACATAAATTCATTAAATACATATTTTGATTATATTAAGTACATTTTGATATTCTGTGTTTTTGCATATGAAAATGTTTTTCCCCTTTATGACAACATCTTAAATATTGATATAAGATATTTTCAAAAGGTTTAATATTTTTTTAGATTTAATATATAAATTTTAATGTGTGGTTATAAATTTCAAGATATTATTAAATACTTCTCGCGGAATCTGTTTGAATTTAAAGATTTTTTTTGTGTTTCAAATATATTTACATTCAAAAAAGGTTGTATGTAAAATTGATACTTATTTAATAATATAGTAATAATATCAAAGAAATATACAAAAATAAAAGAAATATACCTTAAACGCTTTTTTAAAGAGTAATATTTCAGGTGATGGTTTCGCGTTACTCTAGTGTGGAATATTAGTAAATTTGAGGCTTTGTACAGCCACCAGCCTGAGTTCAAATTGTTGGCTTTTATTTTATTTTTATATTCATGGACAAAACTTGAGAAATTTATACCTTTTAGTGTGTATATCGGGATTCAGACAAACTCTCAAAGATATTACAGTGACCTTTATTGAAGATACACGAGATAACCAAGGATGGACAAATTTGCCTCTGTCTTTAAAAAAAAACGACCGACGACATCAAAGACTTTCCACTTTCTTTATTTTTGTCCATGAGTGGATACCTATATCTCTTTTTATTTTCTGTTATTCAAAAATTTCGTATAATATATTTCTAATATATGGGAGCTTTATATTTGACGCAGGCGCATGTCGCGCAGGAAAAAAAGCAGGAAAGATTTCGTCAAACTTCACTAGCGAACTGACAGCTATCTGGAAAGTCCTTGATGTATGCCTTACCCAACCATCCCTGCATCAAGCAGAAGGACTTGTAATATACAGTGACTCTATATCCGTACTAGAAGCAATTCAGAAGGGCAATATTAAAATCACGCAGAGAATACACTCGTTACTAAACCAACCGGAACCATTGGAGAAGAACTGCATTCTACAATCGATATCTTCTCATGTTGGGATCGGGGCTGATGAGATGGCGGATGAATTAGCAAAGAAAATAGAAATTTGATCCAAAGGAAAGAGAAAAATGTCAGTAATTGACGCTGATGCGTTGGAAAATAAAGGATAATTCAACAAAAAATAAGAAAAGATCAAATATGTGTAATTAACTCTCAGAGAAGAATTACAAAAACAATAACAAGACTCAGAACGAAACACTACAAAGGAATGACAATACATCCAGATGGCACAAAGAACCTACAGGACATGCAACAATTATCTTGGTGTGGAACTAACTCCTTTTCACATATTCTCATGGCCAGCCATGGCCGCAGCCTTGCAGAAAATTACATGGACTCAGAGCAGCAGTTTTACACACCCAAGATAGAGGACATTGCGACTGCTGGTAAATCGATGCATGGAGACTCTTCATGAGGCTCTTCATTTGACACAACAACAACAACAACGCGCATGTCCACTATTTATTTTTGTGTCCTCAAGAGAGACCGCACATAAGTCGACTAACCAATCCCCTTTGTTCAAAAGTCTCTCTATAAAATGTCTCAATTCGTATTAGCACCACGTTTTGTTGACGGATGCTGCTGAGATGACTTTTTGCTCCTTTCTTCAGCCTCTTTATATTGGCTTCCTTCACTCATTTTAAGATGTTGCTCTACTCAACAGCTCTCTTAATTTCCAGCTTACATTCCCTTTACTTCCTCATGCACTCATCCATATTGTACATAGCCATGATTGTCCATAACCAAACTCTATACTATAATACCTTACACATAAAATTAATTTGTGCATGGCCAAATTATTTTACAAAACCCTCAAATAAATCCTTGCATTAATTCTTCTCTGAAAAGGGAACATTTGTTATAATAATAAGACATATATAGATATACAATGGTCACCCCAAAGGTTTTTACAATCATTTATTTTTATTAGAGCTTCAACTTTTAAACTTTCAGACTTTTCCAAAGTATTCACCCTTAGCACTTATGCAAGATTTCATCCGTGAAAACCAATTATCGAAGCACTTACACCAGCCATCTTCGGGAGTGGAATTTACGGCATTGGTAAAGGCTTACATTGCTTCATCATCAGTGACGAATTTTATCCATTTCAACAATTTCCTAAATTTTGGAAATAAAAAATTCACAAGGTGCTAGCTCTGGTAAATAGGGTGGATGAGTGATTAATTGGACACCAGAGATGGCAAAGAAGTCTAATGGTTGGGCTGAGGTGTGCGGTCTTGCATTGTCATGGTGAAGAAGGACTCCTCAAAGTTGAGCTCTTGGTCTACCTTGCTTGATTTTTTTTTTCAAATACTGCTGGAAGGCATTTTGTTGTATACCAGTCACTATTTTAACTGTTTCGATCTTCTAATTTCACAATATCAATGGAACCATTTTTTCTAAAAAAAAAAACAAGGAGGAGGTAATTTTGAAGAGCAACAAAGAGTAGATTGCCGTTTTATTCCTGGATCAAAATTGTGAATCCACGTTTCGTCACTTGTAATAATATTAAAAAAGGCCTTTGATTTGTCGGTATCAATTTTTTCAGCATGAATTTACACCATTTAGCGCGACTAAGTTTTTGGTTTTCAGTCAAGCTGTGAGTTACCCATCTACTAACAAGTTTTTTGTATTTCAAGCGATCATTAATGATGGTGTTGATTGCTGCCGATCCAATGCGCAGACATTTCTCTAACTGCTGATACATAATAATTGATCTTCTCTAAGTAAATATTTTACCAGCTCAATTTTTTCTTGGGTCACTGCTGTTGGTGGTCGACCTGAATGAGGTCATCTCCAAGGTTGGTTTTCCAAATTTAAATTTATTAAACCAATTAAAAACTGTTCTAATTGAAGGAGCTTTATCTTTTAAAGCTTTCATCGATCTTTAATGAGATTTTTTATGCGTTAAATTACTTTTATAATCATAAAAGATCATCGCGCGTAAACTTTCTCTAGTCAACTTTATTGTGTCTGATACAATGTTTAGAAATTACCGATGCCGCTGTAAACAAAGTCGCGCCCTCTATGAGTCATTGTTGTTGCTACTTTATGAAAAATTGTATGTTAGGTATAAAATGCATTTATATTTTAATGGTATAATTTATTTTTAATAGTTTATATTGATTGCAAAAACCTTTGGAGTGACCCTTGTAAATATATGACCTGGGTGGGAGTATGAGGAAAGGGAAATAAATAGCTCGGCCAAAACAACCCCCTTAGTCACCAGATTTCAGCCTTCACTACCCTTCCACCTGGGGATAATATATTCTACTCAAAGAGGTTCAAAAGCATCTACATGTAGATCGGAGTTTGCACTTAGGTGGTCTCGAAACCAGTGGTTCGCAGGGTGGTTCTTGGACCTTCTCTTTTTCCTCCCCCATCTACGCCTCACAGGTTTTAGCTTCCGGAACATGTCTCCTATGTCCTCACCGCGCAACTATCACGGCACAGCTTCACAAATTACCACATATATACTCATATTAAATAATTTAAGCTAAGTGATACAATATTTAAACCATGTAATATACTATCCATACTGAAATTCACTATTTACACAAATATTTAAATGCAACACATATAATATATTTATTCAACTCTGTATATATTTGAAAATAAAGGTGTATTTAGGAAGACTTGCGTAATTTTGAATTCTCTCCTCTATTTGATTTATTTTAAAATTTGCTTAGACTCTTTAAAATACCGTCAGCATTTCCCAACTGAATCAGCTGAATGTTTGAATATTGATTTTGTTTGCTTTAAACTTTGGTTTAGAAATCAAGTAATTACACATACCTAGTTATAAATATAAAATATACTTATTTTATTTAAAAGATATTTACGAAAATATAACAAATTAATAAATTTCCTGCCAAAAATATCAAGCTACTTTCATTAGAGAAACGTGCAAATCACTAAATGATCGTATCAATCAGCATAAAGTAGACTTAAGGAACTGAAGCACTTTATCCTTCCTAGTTGTCCACTCCTTGAACGATACTCATATGCTTTATTTTGAACAATAATAAATTATATATAAGAATATAACATAAAAACATCGCAGATTGATTTTATGAAGTATGACATCTGCAGAAGTTAGAGTATACATTGAAAATTTGATTCACAGAAATTTATAAAAAATTCATATATGAATTATTTTCAATTATGTATATATTTTTCATTTATTAATTTATTCATTTTTTCTTTAAAATTAAATTATATATATAATATATATCCATTAACATTGTGGCTTACGATTTGAAAGGATACATTTTCCTATATTTGTAATGGTAGAAACCGAATTTCCCTTCAAGGGTTATATCTACCCCTTAGATAGGTGACGGTGAATTCCGCGAATGTGAGATCTAATTCTCTTTTGAATCAAACTACTATCTTCAAAGGTAAGTTTGTAAACGTGGAACTCAAGTAAATCAACCTTCTTTATAAGGTCAGTCTCCTTATATTTAGGATCTCCGCATTATTAATGCCAGTTTTAGTTCTCAAATCAGACATTTTACCGATTATAGTGGCAAGCTATTCTTCGTTACCAGCGACAATTTTGTTTAAACTTGGTTATATCGTGTGTCTTCAATAAAGGTCACTGTGTATCATATATATCTCAGAAGTTATTGTTTGGATACCGATATACATGCTAAAAGGTACAATTTCCTTAAGTTTTGTTCATTAGTGTATATTTTGCCGATTTGTTTTCTCTAACAAGAATCAATTATAATTAAGTAAGAAGTCGAGTTACGAGTTATTTTCAAATGTATTTATTTTTAAATATCAAAGTAAAATAGACTTCAATAAAAATATATATATGTACATACACAAAGGATTGTTTAAAATACACTTATGGGAAAAATTTGAGGAAATGGAAAACTTTGATATCGCCGCCGTAATTGTTTTTTATTTTTATTTTTTAAGAAGAAGAAGACAGAGGCAATTTTGTTCATAATTGCTTATCTCGTGTATCTTCAATAAAGGTCTCTGTGTATCAAGTATATTTCAGAGTTATTCTATGAAATCCGATTCTAAAAGGTACACATTTCTTAATTTTTATCCATGAGTGTAGTTCATAGGAATTTTTTCTCAAACCTTTTCAGGTGCCAAATATTTGAGCTTAAGAAAATTATGCTGGGTTTCATTTAACCTAATTCGATACCAGTTATCAATTTTCTTATTTTATTCAATTCACTTTCTTTGAAAATATTCAGCAGTCTTTTTAGCTAGCATAAACTTATTTATTCTGAAGAAGTTATAATGTGCCTTATGTTTTCGAGACATATTGGAAATTTCGGTTACATTTTGAAAATAAGGTAATTAAAATTGATTGCTCTTTAATGATCATTTTATTCAAATAAAAATTTGCCTCAAACTTGGAAAGCAAATTTTATGGCTTATCATTCCAAAATAATGATATATTTTGTTAGCCTCATATGCTTCTGAGAACCTGCTAAACAAAATTAACAAAACCCATCCCAATCAAATGAGCCTAAAACATAAAATTTTCATTTCAAACCTTGAAAATGGCTCTACTAAATCCACCTGCCCTAGCACATTTTGACCCTAAACCTCCCCCTTTCTTTCACGCAGATTGGTCAAAAGTTAGACTAAATGCATTCCTAGTCGATGGAGAGTAAAAGATTGTTTCGTATATTAGTAGAACCCTGGGCAAATCAGAAATCACAACTATTCGAATAACAAAAAGGAATTCCTGGCATTCTTTTGAGCATTTTCCAAGTTACAGCCTTATCTCTATGGTGAGCAGTGATGACAGATTATACTTCAGTGATCCACAAGTTAGGAAAGTAACACTTAGATCTGACTGCCTATCAATGAAATATTTGTCGGAAATCGAACTTGAAGTGATTCGATTTATTATTTTCAGGCAAATACTTAATGAGAAGGGGACTTTTCGAGGAGAAAACGAAAGACAAGCGCTCATCACCCAAATTTCCGAGAAGAATATTGATTCCTTTATAAAAAATAACCCATATGGTAATACTTGGTTACTCTTGTTGTTCCACAAAGCAAAGAGAAGAGATTATTAAATAATACAACGACCATATGCTCTGTGGCCATTTGGTAGATGCAAGAACGACATGCCAAATAAAAAATGAATTTATTGACCCTTATGCTAAAATATGTCTCGAACAATGTAAAGATATATCACCTTTGACAGAGTTATAAAGGCACAAACCAACTTTCCTTAAGATTTCTTGAGCCATATATATACACCGCCAGCAATTTTTCTATTTATATAGTTGGTATAGATATTTTGGGCACGATTCCTTCCACAAAAACAAGGAAAAATTAGCTAGTAGCTTTGACAGGCTACCATATAAGATATATTGATATAAATGTTGTTCCAAATACCACAGCAATGGAGGTCGCCATATTTAATTTCTTAATATGAAGCAATGTTTGTATTTATGTAAATTTATTTATTCAAGATGATAGGATCATGGTAGGTAGAGAATAAACGCCACTTTAACTCCAAGTTGAAACTTGGCATTCTTAAACGTAATACTGGTTTACACATGTGTTAGAAAATAATATATATATTTAATTTAGTTAGCGCTCAAAGGAACTTCAAATACAAATATTTTAGTATATCCTGAATGAGATAAATAATAACATTCATTTACGAGGGGCATCCAATAAATAAGTTTCCCTATTTTTTTTGGCGAACGAAACGTTGTAAAAATTAGTTAGTAGGTAAGAAATGGTCACTAGGATGCGTTGGAAGCTGGTGACCTTTCAAAATCACTCTACTCGTACGCGCAAGTCCGTAGCGCTTCAGTTTCCATGGAGCTACCACTGGTGAACGTGTCCACTTGCGAACTCCGTTCTGTAATTCGTTTTTTTTTTCACAGCGAAAAATGAAACTGCGGTCAATATTCACCGCAATTTAGTGTCAGTGTATGGTGAAGGATGTATGAGCATCCAAATGGTTCGCCGATGGCGTTCATGGTTCTTGGAAGGACGGCAAAACGTGCATGATGACGAGCGAAGCGACAGGCCCGTTACTGCTACGGACAATGCAGCCGTGGCTGCTGTTCGGAATGTGGTGGAAGCAAATCGCCGCGTCACCATTGACGAAATAATGATTCGACTACCTCCTGGAATCGAAATTGGATGCTCTTCGATTGGAACAATCATGTCAGATGTTTTGAATTTGAATTGAAAACAGGCTGAAGCGAACCACTGGCTACGAAGACAGGACACGGCTTGGTACAACAGTGGTATCAAAAATTTGCTACAACGGTACCAAAAATGTTTGGACAGAAATGGTGATTATGTAGAGAAGTAGTCTATGAGTTGTATAATGAAAATAAAATAACTGCATAATTGTAAATAAAGTTGTTTATTTGTTACAAAATAGGGAAACTTATTTATTGGATGCCCCTCGTATATAGGAATTAATTTTTAGCTCTTGAAATTTCATAGAAAAATATTTTACACAATCATAGAATATAAACACAAAATTTTCAACGTTCAGAGTTGGTTTCACCTACTAACACATTTAAGAGAAGACCTTCAGTCGAGTGAACAATTCACCACTGTGATGATAGAACCTATATTTGAATGAATCTTGGAGTAGTGCGCTTAAATATTGGATTGATTATTGAAATGATTTACAGAAAATGTAATAACTAGGATTAGAGAGAGAGAGAGAGAAAGAGAGAGAGAGAGAAAGAGAGAGAGAGAGTGAGAGGGCCTTGAGAAATTTTCGGCGAGGCTGCCAATAATTTCTCAAAATTTTAATTTATTCAATAATATATATAATTATATATTTCATATTCTCTTATTTATAAAAAATTATTATTTTTAAACATAATAGCTTATAAAAGGTTTGTAATAACAAGTTTCTTCATCCCTAGTTTGGTCTAATAATATTATTTATCAAATCACAGAAATATGTATGTTTCTCGGAGATTTAGTGAGAGAGAGAAAATGGAGAAATAATAAATATGCAAATTTTAAAGCCCCTAAGGATAGATATAACCAGATAGAAGTGGTGCAGAATGGCAATTCAAATTATTATTGGGTTCTGTTAGAAAGGAGACTTGGTCACCCTGAGGGTTTGGCACACAAACTCTGTCAACAATTGGAATACCTAATCACCCCAGCTGATCGAGGGTTATTAATTTTAATAGAGTCATTTTATTGCCTCATTTATTAAACAATTGATGTTCTCTTTTTCTTATCAATTAAATTATAAAATAAAAATAATATATATGTATAGAATAGTATATAGAAATTTAAAATATTAATTGAATTCTACATTTCAATGTATACGCCCATAAAATGTTTGATCCTCAACCTGAAAAGAATAAAACATGACAATAAAATATATTTAAGATTTATTTTATGTGTGGAGAGAGAGGGGAAATTATTGAATATATTAATGTGATTCACGCTTATCCAATTGTTAATTTTTCATTTAATCTTAATTGTACCTTTTCGTCAAGTTGGTTTTGGAGTATTTTAATGAAAGTGTTCTTAACACATTTCAAATTTCTACCAATTTTGTCGGGTAAAAATTATATATATTAGTTATGTATGATAGAGAGAGAGGGAAAGATGTGCTAAAAAAGAATAAATGTTTTTATTCAATTTTTTCTTCCTAACTTCAATATAACGCTGTTTATGTATGGACTTGTTAGTTAGTTATAATTTTATAATCAATTAGAAAAAGGCACAAGACAATTTACAACTGCACATTGGCAAATATTTTATTATTATTTGCCTCATATCTGGATTCAGGGCCTTTCTTATAATTAAAAATACAGATATCTCAAATTTTATTTTGCCATGTACTATAGCTTATAAACACATTTAAACATTATATCATTTTATTTGGCTTACTTAGTTAGTGTGCTAGTGCGCCTTGTAGAAAATGACCCGGATTTTCGTCTAACTTAACTATAACCTTCCGTTAGTCAGTAAAGAAGGGTGGGGGGGGCTATATTCTATAATGATTTAGAAACGTCTAACTCCTACGACCACGTGCCTTGTGAGTTTTACGCTCGAATGCCATATTGCACGAGGGTGGTTCCATATGCGCCCTTGTTATGATGATAATATAGTTTTTAAAACTCAAATAATTTATTTTTAAAATAGGGGTCCTTTTATAGAGATGGAGATAAACGTTTAAAAAAATTGATATTTATAATATCCTCAAAATGCGCTTCTGCTCAGCGATGACTTGAGCCAAAGTTCTTCTCGGCTAACCATTTCTTTATATTTAGGAACAAATACAAGTTACAGAGAGCCAGGTCAGGCGAATACCGAGGGCGTGGCAGCAATTCATTCAGTTTACAGGCTGCAAAAACTTGGAAGGAATTTTATCGTGCGTTATCATGGTGAAAAGGCTGTTTTCCTAACAAAACAAGGGCCATTTTCCTTCAATTTCTTGGTGAAAGGTAAAATAACTCACTGTAGATATTTGTTCAGTGATGGTTCATCCTTTTTTTCCAGTCTATTTGAATGAAACTCTTCGTATCCTGAAAACTGGTCGCCATAATATTTCTTGCAGGTTCCAGGATTTTTCTTCGCTTTCTTTGAAGAAGATTGCCATTAAGAAAACTATTGTTTTGACTCTTTCTTGGTTTCCGAAGGAAAATAATGAGTATCCAGGTTAAAAGTCGTATCCGCTTGTTGACTGTCGTGAGAAATGAGCACTCATCGGACCGATAACTTTTTTTGTGAAATAGTAAATATAATTGAGAGAGAGATACTCTCTTATGGACTCTGCTACTTCATCCATTTTCGTTCGTTGATCTGAGAGAACCATGTTGTGGACTTTTCTATTATTTGCTCAGCAACTACATCTCCTGAGCATTCCAGCCTATCCTCATAAAATATCGACGTTTGACCTCTCTTGAATTCTTTGAACCAATATTTAACTATCATCATTGGTGCAAATAATTCTCCCTAAACGGCTTAAAGCATTGTTTATATTTCCTCTTCCATCCAAAAACAAAAGGTGATCTCAGAAGGTTACTGAATATTCTCCAACTCAGCCTAAACAACGTGACATGACCATCTTTAATGGATTCCAAGCCAAAACAATCTTTCTAGTGCGAAATTTGGCGCGTACGCGTTTAAAGAATTCCGGTGCGTGGAAGTAAAAAATAACTTTCTATAGCAAAGGATTTGTCTTTCAAAAATATACACTAATTGATTTATCTTTGAATTTTAATAGCATTTATGTTTAATACATTTCATATAATTCTACTTTCAATAACTTTAAATCACTTAATAAAATTAAAAGCATTTAATAGTAGTAAAAAAAATTATTAACCGTTTAAAAAACTATATATAGAAAATCTCTCTGAATATAAAGGTCTCAACAGATTATAAAATATATGTGTTTCTTTATTGATTTTTAGATTCGCTCTTGTTATTATTTCTTATAAATGTTGGTGAATTTAATAAAGGTAAAAATATTAATTATCTAATAATTACAAAGAATTTTAAGTTTTAACAATTACTTATTTTATATAAATAAAATATAATTGTCGATAAATAGAAAGAGAAATTCTAAAACATTAGCGCAAATCATATTTTCAAAATAAAAATGTTAATATTTTATCTTTTCAGTGTTAAAAATAAATGTCAGAGCAGGTTAAGTATCAGTGAAAGGCATTTTACGCTTGATTTCAATGACTTTAGTAATAAATGATTTTCATCTAAGACCATTTTCACTTTAAGAGTTGGAAAAGAAAGAACAAATTCCATTTAATTGTTCTTCTTTCCGAACTGGAAGGAACATCACCGGCGGAAATGTGTTTTGTTTTGTTTTCCCCTAATTCAAGTCGGACAACCCTAGAACATAAAAAAAGGAAGTTTCCTTCCAAAAATTAAAACAATTGATCAGCAGTAAGAAAATGAGATTTTTGCTTGTGATTAGGTTGAATAAAATATTTCAAAAATAATTATATTACTTACTTTGTTTTTTAATAAAATAAATATAATGTTTGTGTTTTATTTATTTGCTAACAAATAAATGTCTTTCAAATTTAGATATAGGAAATTTGATCGTATTTATACACGTAGAATTGATAGGAAAGTAATGAACATATAAATAGTAATACATTCCAATATATACTATATTTTCCTATGTAACATAATTATAAAAGGTGTAGCAGCCCTAAAATGTATATACAATTCAACGCGCCAGTTTGGCTATCATGTAATACAGAACAAAGCAATGAAGTTTTATTGAGAGTTCGCCCAAGACCGGACGAGGTCCTATTTTAGAAGTCGTTAGTTTGTTTACTTCCGCTTACCCACCGACAAGCAGTCAGATAATTCTGCCTCTTATGCCGATAATATCCTCCTGGGCCTTGTCCGTTGTTTTCGGCGTTGACTTCTCTTCTAGGTGACATCAAACCTGTCTCGTCTTTTTGGGTTACTCATTGACTCCTGAAACCACTGTGGCCCCATGACTGCATAACCTGTCTACCACATCAATCAGTCGACAGGATTATACCGAAGACAGCGCAAAGAGGATGGAACTAGTAGTGCAGAGCGACGCAGGAGAAACCCACTTAGCCACCCACAGCCACGGACATCGTGACACAACTTGCGGAATCCATCAGGGACCTCAACGTGTTCACCTTCAGGGAGATGGCCTAACTTCCAGGACCACAAACCTTTAAACCCATTCGCCATTACAAGTCGAGCGTGCTCACCCCAAATATCCACACTTCACCTGACGACAAAAACTTCTGCATGACCGTGCCTTCTCTAACCATAACCAAGGACGTGACCATGGCCACGTCAATCAGTGCGAACACTTTCCGACTACACTACAACGAAAACTTTTGTACTGTGGTAAAATTTGTTTTAAAACTAATTTTACTATTGTTTATTAAGTATTTTATTTCACTTTTGCCTTCTGCAAATTAACATCTATTTCCCATATGACAATTATTTTATTCCTTGGCGTATATTTATGAACAGTTTTATCGATTCAATTTGTAATCTCACTAAATTCTAAGTCTATCTCTCAATCACTTATATTACTTCATATGCCATTCAACCTAAAATATTAAAACCATTTCAACACATTTAAATTTAGGCCTTCATATCGTAAAAATATTAATTCGTTTTTGATGAGGAAAACTTGATTTATAAGTTTTCATAATAATGTTATCCTCAACATTTTCGAATATTATTCTCAATAAACCATCAGATACGCTTTTTGAATATTCGTTTTGAAATAATTTCATTTTTCGAAGATAAAAACATTTTATAACTATTATTTTTTCTCATTTGAAGAAAAAATAATGTTTTTGGTATTTCAAAGGTATGCCTGTTACTCGCTAAAAATACTATATTGCCATCACTTAGGAATTTCACCGTGTCCTCATCACAACAGCAGTCATACATACCAATTTACCTCACCCAGTGTAAATCTATTTTCACCATTGATCCGTCTATATAAAAATATGTTATTCCACAAACACACTATTGTAACAACGTTACTTTCAAAATAAAGCCTATTTACTTTTAAAGACAAGCTTCAAATATCTCAACCTCACATTTTCCACCATCCCCTTCATCTACACCCATCACCAGTGCAAATCCCATACACATGGCACCGCCATAGCACCGCTATCATGTACATAGTCATCTTCAACCAGCCATAGTAATCTTCAAACAACCATAAATATCTTCAATCAGCCATTCTATCACCATTCGCCACGGTACCATTCAAATAGGGAATACCACCCTCACCATGCAACCATTGTGTGTGTAGGTAATATTCCTCACTCTATAACCCCTTCACATCTTATGTATTATTCAATCTCAATAAAGCTGAATTATCAAATAGATCACCTTTAAATAAGAATATTAGAAAAATCAATTAACCACCAAATTCATCTCAGATCGAGTAAACCTTTTCTAGATTAAACATCAGATACTTTTAACGATTTCTAACATCCAAATTGACCTGAATGCTTCGTTAAAACCATAACTTTATAAACAACGTATCTAAAGATTTTTTTTTCTTTCCCCATAAAACTCATATCAAATCAACCATGTACGAATTTCTCCAGCACACAATCGAGTCATATCATTAAAATACATTTTCACGCAAACTGCCTAATTGGTCGTCTGTCATTTGATACCATAAAGCCCCTACATAATAACGGAAATTGGCATACCCTCCCGCGTGCGCTCCCTCCTGGCAATAAAACTTCAATTGCGCTATTTTTTATCTTTACTTCCTCTCATACCCTACTTGTGAGTTTTACATAACCATCCACTTTCATTGAGTTACAAACTTCTTTTTTATTTAAAGAAATCATTTCGGCACACATATTAACAATCCTCACGAACCAAAAGGTAACCACTTAGTCCAACTTCTCTCTCCATCCTATTTAGCATGAAATATCGTACCAAGTTCCATTCATTCATTGAATACCGCTCATTAGCACCACTTCAATCGCATGTAGTCGCGTCCACCCCTTCTAAACTAACTAAACCAATTGACCAACCTTCACATACTCACATCAATTTTTAAAGCATATTTGCCATTTCAAAATTCGAAGTATCAACTTCAACCACCAACTTACATCACTTCACACACCACTCCTGCAATGGCACACTGGTCCTTCCCACCATCTATAGCTGCTACACATACGCCGTCGCTTCACTATATCATTCTTCTTTTTTTCTATTTCTTGTCAATCACCACACGGACGGAAACATCATTACTTGCCCTACAACCACCACGGTCGCCATATCAGCTTCACATCGACGAGCAAAGACCGCAGCTAATAGCATCACTGTCCAACTAACCCTAACATTTCATAAGTTGTAACTTTATTGTACCCGTAGAAGGGTGTCTTGTCCGAATACTTGTACAATCATTTATGAAGAAACTCTTCTCCCCGTTTTCTGATTTTTTTTCTAATAGTAGATGTGTTCAGAACTATGTGAGGACAGTTTGACAGAAGATGGCACATGGGATCTAACTTATGGTTTGATGATTCCTATGGTTGATAGTAGATGTGTCCAGATTTTATCCTGACAAACATATTGGGCTGTCACCATCTCAATTCCTCCCGGTCCCATCGATTGAAACAACCAATCAATATCTAGAGGTGACAATTTTATTTTTTCAAATTTCGGAAATAAAATCCTATTTTGATTATTCAATGTTGAAATTTGTAATTGATTCTTGAAAACATTGAGCGGAGTGTAAGAAGGACATAAGGGAAGACACAAGAGAAAAAAATTGGTTTCAGTTTTATTAGATCAAAATAAAACTGGAATTATCTCTCTCGAAATAGCCTGAAGTTAAATAAACAATACAGATCCTCTTATTCTTCATTCTATAAGATCGCTTTATGAACGTTTTTCTGGGAGGGCCTGCCAGTAGCACTAGCGGGTTTAAAAATTTAACGGACCAGACCTGTAACTGGCTTGTACTATTATTTAGTAAACATTTCATGTTGTTGGGGTAAACTTTGCATGATGGATTTTGTGATATTCAAAATAAAGATGTCGCAGCCATACCTATTTTTATTTTTTCACTATTTATATAATATGAAGATCTTCATATTATTCAATTTTATGTCATTTATAAGGATATAAACCATTATGCAATAATATTCATTTTTCAAATATAAAAAAAAAACTTTCCTACTGTCTCTACTAGAAAAAAATATATTGTAACGCAGAAAATTAGAAAACACAAACTCCAGAATGACACGGCAATTTATTTAAGGCTTAAAACAAAATCAACATTTATAAGATAAGCAATCACGAAAGTTTCCAGAGTATCATAATATAAATACAAAAAATAAAAATACTAATCTGTACATATAATAAATACTTCGCTACAATATATTGGAATGGCCTGGCTCATCAGTGGTGAACCCTCCTTGCAGTTCTATTTATTTATTTTTTCATCGGCGCAGCAAGAACAGTAGGAAATTAGTTTTATTTGAAAAATAAATCCGTGCCCTAGTGGTTTCATTTTTAATTTAAAGATGGCGCGTTATTGGCTAATATTTAATTTATTTCCTATACTAACATATTTTATTAATTTTAGTCAAAAGGCGATCTATCTAGATCAACTAGATCCAGGTAAAGTTGTGTAAACCACGCCGCTGGCTCACCATCCAGAGCTTTCCAATGTTTCTCCATGCGATAAGGTCAGTAGGATGTTTGTTTTATTTGAAGAAAACATGCTTACTAATTGCAAATCTCGAGAAAATTTATTTCTCAAAATTTACTAATTATTTCTTACAATTTTTTAAATATATTATTATACATTATTTTCCACAAAAACCTCTTTATCGTTAAATCTATAATATATTGCTGTACTGTACATTATTCGCGAAATACCGTACCGATAGATTTGAAGGATAAATGTGAAGAATAGACAAGATACTTTTATAATGTGTTATTGAGGTAGAGCCAAATTTTATATTGACATCTACTGAGGTATGTAAAACAACCTCTTCACACCCACCTCTTTTCCATTCGCCGAGAGCCAATTTCATGCTACGCGCTTCCACTCAAAGCCCAATAACTTCATCATCACAAATTTTTGAGAGAAGTTTGCAATTAATTAACAAATAAAAATCAACATATAAATTTGTATACCCTCGAATTCCCTATTTAATGAGCCACTGAATTTATAGAAATCTCGTGAAAGAATAAGATAAACAAAGATTTTGAAGCATCTTCACTAGTTTTTTTTAAGCTATGAGGAACAACTCCCTATATAGCAAACTGGCAACATATCCTTCTCCATCTGAATGATGTTTTGAACATTTTCTAAACCAAAATTTAAAAGCCTCCACAACATTGGGCATATTAGAAATACTTTATCACCATCAGCGCTCTATTCATACAGAATATAATATATACTATAAATCTGTGGCTTCAATAATTAAGCCATTGTGCTCGCATTAAACAAAGGCAGAAAGTTTAACAAAGAGCGTTTGCTCGATTTCCTAAAGAAGTTAATTGCCCAACTTCGCGCCCCGAGTTCGCGTCCAGGAAACTCCGGTAATTTATCATGGATGCCATCGTGCTGCGGCAGATAGCGGGCCATGTCTCGAGAAAACGAGAAAACTTCCGGAGAAAACGAAATGTTTTGTAAGTTCGCATCTTGAGAGCCTCTAAAGAATTAATTGTTAAATCTACAAATTGCCAAGGTTATTGAAATAATGATTTGTTCTGTTTAAGTGTTTGTCTTCAACCCAATAGGACTTTGTTAAACTGATTTAATATCTTATAAATAAAATTCGTGCCAAATTCTTCATTTTGCCGCATTTAATTTTATTATTATTGTTTCATATAAATTAATATGTTGATATTTATATCATGGTTAATATATATGTATGTTAATCAATTTTTATTCATTTATTTATATTGAAATATCTTTAGAACAAGCTAAATCAAGGTTTAGTTTATTTTCGTTCCACTAGGTGGCGCTCTACCATCTAAAAATGTTCATGTGAGCAGTTAGGAAATGCTAATTTTGTTTTTAATATAAACACCTGACCGTTTTTCTTTTTTTTTTCACATGAAAAGCGTATTTACGCGTACTTGACCTTAAAACACCATTTCTTGATTTCTCAAGAAGCCTCTGATAACAAATTTATGGTCGTACAGTCTGCACCACGCTGAAGATGGCCAACAGCCCGAAACACGTACGTGGTTGACTTGATTTATCAGAGATTGGGTTGGAAAAATCAACGATCAATTGATTTTTTCTACTGAATGGCGCTCGGCCATCTAAAATATTCATGTGAGCGGTCAGTAAATGCTAATTTTTTTTATGTAAATATTGAGTGTGAGTTTTGAGGATAATAAAGTGTGTTTTGGATCATATATAGCTCAATTAAAAATCTCTAAAATATTCGATTCTGAATAGACATAAATGTTCAACTTAAATAAATATATTAGAATCACGATATGATACATTAGCGCGTCATCTATTAACTATTCTGAAAACTATTTTTGACGCGTATGATTCTATTTGATTTAAAATAATTTTCAACTGCCCTTACTGAAATGATCAAATAATGGGAAGGCCTGTCTCATCAGTGGTGAACCCTCACTGCGGTTTCGCCAGTTTAATCTACCATACCGCTGATATATTGAATTTGATTGTTTTCCTTTTATACTGATACCGAATCTAGACTCTTGGAAAGGGTATTTAAAATGAACTATAGACATAAGCATTGAGGACAGTAGAAATACATATAATTATAAATATATAATAGGCTTCGAGTATTGCTCTTCTGTATATTTTAAGTATTTTAAAACACAATATTAATGTGATGCATTAGCGCTCCAGCTGTTATAAATTAAATCGAATAAACACTAAGTTATAAAACGTAAATATCTATCGTCATAACTAGATAAATAATGCTATAACAACTTTCACGGCTACGCTCCACCTGAAACTACCATCGGCCTGGTGCAAGAGCGGCTGGCGCGCTTTGTGTGGGGTACGAGCGCAGTCTAGTAGCTTCCTGAAAGCATCCTGGCTCGCCCAGACTCCTAGGGTGGTGTCGGCCTGCTTGACATCGCGGGCCAGCTTCGGCTCGTTTGCCTGAAGGGGATCAAGGCCGAACTGTGCGGCGCTGCCAACGGCTACTCTTGGATTGTTCGACGCCGGGCGTGGCTGACTCTGCCAGCTCCTGATGTCTGGCTCTCACCGAGGAGACGGCGGCTTATGTGCCTCTGGGAAGTCGTGTCCAGCGTTCTAGAGACGAACCACCGACTTCTTCACCCTTCCAGCCTGAGGTTTCTGCGTCTTTGAAGTGTAATATGTTCATGCGGCCACCAGACTTATTGACTCCTGAGCGCTGGTTACAGGCGACTGTCAGTTACCTTTCCGATGGCGCTTCTGCCCTAGTGCCCTCAACGCGGACTGAGCTGCTGAACGCACATCCCCCGGGGACCTACCGCCAGCGACTACTGCAGGAAAAAGCCAGCTCCAGCTATCATGTAGAGTACGAAGCACAGACCATCGTCCTGGGGGACTCAACAACGCCTATTATCCTCCTAATTATCCAGAGCACGCGCCGGGCATTGGACTCGGCACGGCTACAGGTGAATCCTGTTGAAGAGCTGGTGGCGCCCTGGGAAGGACTATTCCCCACTGGAATGCCTTCAAAACGGTTAAACCTTAAAGTTGGTGCTATTGTTCTGAAATTTAATCATAAGCAATCTTGAGTCTTTTCAATGGCACATGTTAGTGATTCAGCATATGCGCTCTCATGTCACAAATACTGACAGAGACCAAAGTTTTGGTACCTAAAATATATTTTGTTCTCTCAGATACCAACTTTCCCTTCATTCTTAAGAGGCGTCAGATTTCACTAAGTTTGACATTGGTCATGACAATTAATAAGCCTCAAAGTCAAACCTTTGCTAGAGTTGGCTCCTTACTACAAGAGCCTGTGAGAGGTCCAAATACAAAGAGGTAGCCTATATTTCTTAGTTTGTAGGTATTATATATATATATATATATATATATATATAGTTTCTCACCTGTAAGTAATTATTTGCTATACTTGTTCGCTAATAAACTATTTATTATTGTTTATATATATTTACTTTTTGGCCTCAATAATATTTGGTTTCTATTTGTTTTCTTATTTCCCCACAGCTCTATACATTATTTTTCCACATTTTTCTCTGTGCTATCTCATATGTTGTTAATTCAGGTTTGTTGTGGAATTTATGATCACATTCTCATTTTGATATAGAAATGTGACAGTACTGATTACTTTTATGATATGCTTATATATATGATCAGAAAACTTATCTGTGGAAATATTCCTTGGGAATCAACTATGGATGCCTAGAATTTATCCGTGTGAGTATCTGCCCGAATGTAGATACTTTACATCGAAAGTATATTTACTCAACCTCAGTTTAAATGTTGCTTCTCTCTTGGAAATCAGAATATACCCATTGTAATTTTTAAGCCACTATCTATACTCTAAGATTGTCCTCACAGGCCCTTCTGGTAAACCCGGGGCGTTGCACGGGTCACTCGGCTTGTTCATAGAATTTATATATATATATATATAATATAGAGAATATATAATATTATATAACACACACAACACACGAATATTGTATATATATTTTTTCCATTATAATACCTTATAACTAATATAAATTTACGCACAATTATATATATATATATATATATATATATATATATATACAGTTTTTATTTTAAAATATTTTACTTATTTTCTATTACTTTGTATAAATATATTCAAAGAAATTCTAAAATCTATTAACCTGTTACTTAATTAATAAAATAGAGAGAAATATTCAAATAACTTTTAAATAAAATTAAATTAAAATATCAACAATCACGCTACAAAAATAGCCAAACGAATAAATGCGCCGTGCAAAATTCAGCAGACGAACTGTGTCGTCCCGAGAGGTGGCGCTAATGGTATTTATGGTGACATTTTTTTTTACTTCCTTCAAGGGAGTTTAGAGGGGATTACATTTTATTTACAAGTTTTTATTCTACATGTTGCTCAGGAAATATTTCTCTGTAGGTTGTTTTCGTCTGGAAGGAAATTTGCTATTTATTTTTGTAAAAAAAAAGTAATCTTCTACCGAATTATTTAGTTTATTCGTAGTAAACATACATTCTTATTTATGTTAAAATAACATTGAATAAGTTTTTAATGATAAAATTTTGAATATAAATTTTATTAAAATATAATAAATAAATAAATACGATAACTCGTTTATATATATATTTTTTATTCTGGTATATATATTAGAAAAGGATATTAAAGTTTTATTATATATGTGTTTGACATTTTCTAGAGTTTAATATATTTGAAATGCGAAATCGATTTTAAAATTATTTTTAAGAAAAATATATATTTTTGCATGTTACATTTATTTATCAAACACACATATAAATCTTTCTGAACCCCGATATAACAATAGAGCTTAATATAATTTTTTTCCAATATTATATAGGTATTTTTATAAATTTCAATACAAAAGTACTTTTTATTCGAAATTGTTTCTTGATTAATATTTTGAATATAATTACTCAGTATTTAAATATATAAATTCCAAGCTATATAGCAATTCATGCTCAAATAGTAAATGGACAATATTTTAAATAGTTTGACACATTTAACACCTTCTATTAGCCAACAGTTATTTATTGAAAAGATTTAAAAGTAAAAGGTTTTATTTCAGGCGCGCCAGTACTGGATATAGTTTCATTGAAGAGACAATAATTAGTAGATCTTTATCTCGTTATATTTCGTAATTTCCTCAATAATTTTTATGAACAAGGTTCATGATTAATAATTTTTCAAATTTTCTTTTATTATATAGGCTTTTTATAATGCTCTTTATACTTTGAAAATAAAATACAGTTTATTTTCTCTCATTTGAACAATAGTTATAAATATGCTGGCCAAAAGTTAATGTTATTTTGAAAACAAATTCAATATTTTTGACGTGTAGTCGCTAACTTGGAAAGGTCTTTAAAGTGGCGTTTTTCTACGCCATTATTTGAAAGCATATGTAGCCTTATATACAAAATATTTTTACACTCTTGAAATGAAATAAGGATATATGTATTTACCTATCCCAAGTGAACTCCCGCGGTACAGGCCGTGATAACAATGGTGGTTGGCTATTTTACACCACAGTCTACACAGGTATAAAACATTTCGACTTCTACACTTACAAGGGTACCGTTTTCTTACTTGCACTAGCTGGTTTAAGCATTTTTTCTTTTTTTTTTATATAAAAGTGCCCAATGCGAGATTTGATCCCGGGTCTGGATGTTGAAATTCCACAGTTTATACCATCCATCAATCCTCTCGATATTTTTTCAACTTTATGAAAGTAATTTTCATTTATACCCTCATAGTTATGTCCGATTTCAATAGTACTATTTCAACCAAAATTGTTAAATTCGAATTTGATATATAAAAATTTCAATTGAAATTTCAAGTTATAATGAAGGGGATCAAATTCTATAATTACGCATTAGTGCATACATTTCTCCACACGCATATTGATATTCCCTACTCTGTGAAAGTATTTTACTAAAAAATGGGAATTCATATAAAATTTTAAAATATATTTATCTTGAATATGTAAATATTAACACCGTGTGAATACCGAATATTTAACACTGAAAAACAAGTTTCCGTAAACAGGAAATATCTTCTACTTCAATGACACTAAAGAAATGTGTTTGAGAGTAAATTTTGTTATTAAATTTCCAAGTAATTAATTACCGCGAAGTTATTAATTAAATGAAGTGTCGATAAGCTTAAAAACTTCATTAACAAACTTCAGGTCTTTAAAACCAGTTCATAGATCTTTGTTTTATTTTTATAGGATTAAAATATCAAACAAATTTATTTTTACAAATGTAGTATGTTTTGTGAGAGTTAATTAATTTAAAATATAAAACCAAAATGGCGCAGGTGTAAGTGTTCGCGTTCTAATTAATTTATTTCATTTCAATATATAATTTTCGACATTTTTCACGAATTGATATTTTTGAAAGGAAAGCAGTTTTTATATTCTACAATTTATTTTTGAAATTTTAATTATCAACTTTTTTATTGAATGTAATCGTTATTGACATCTTTTATCGCTGAAAATTGTGAAACATTTTCAACACCAACTTTTCAAGAATATGTAATTAAATTTTATTTCTTCAGATCTTATATTATTACCAATTGAAAAAGAGAGGAGAGTCTCATCATTGCTTTAAAAATATTTTGCGATTGAAAATCTTATTTTGTTACAATTTCCAACTTGTTTATTGGTGCACACACGCATCTCAAGCAACTTGTAAATAGGCGTACTGCTACCCTATATACTCTGATATAAAATACTATATTCAGCATATTTGAACTTTTAGATAAATTCTAAATGTTATTTTATATTTTTCAACGATAATTATAGGGGTTGAAGTTAATTTTTATAAGTTTTATGAGAACATTCTCGTATTAAAGACTTTGAAAGACAAGTTTTGATAATCAATTTTAATCTTTCAAACTTTGATGTATATGTTTTCACTTTTGAAATATTACATTTTAATAGCGACATTTTGTATATTAATAACAACATTTTTCATTTTGATAAAAATTATCTATATATAATATGATAACTCTATACGCTTATGAGATCAACTTTTACACTTTTTAATAATATTTTAATCGATGTTTTCGATTTTATTTTAATGCTTAGAAGTATTTCTGCTATATAACATTTAATTTAAATTGAAATTGTAAGATGTATATATCTCTTTCTCTTCCATTGTGTTTATACTATCCATTTAGATTTAATTATCTGAATTTATGGAATATTAAAATATGTTTATTTTCGTGGGAACATCCTCACAAAAGCAACAAAATTATTCCACAATACACATAGCGAAGGTTGGATATATAATTAATATTTGCATATTTACACAATAGCCGTTATTCCTTTTCTGCTGGCTCTCCGCACAGTTTGCAGAACCAAAGGTATTCAGTCTGATGGAATTCCAATGTTTGGGAAATTTAATGATGAAATCCTTGGATGGAGTATTTCTCAGGAATAGGAATTTGTTCTTCTGGTCTGCTGCTTTCTAGGATGAGAGTTGCAAATTCTGATTTAAAACAGTAGTTTGATGCAAGGAATTAATGCTGTTTCTCTTCAATCGACTTTATTCATATTTGGATCTATCTTCTGGATTTAATTCAGTATTAAATCGTATTTTATTTTGTCAAGTGTTTGTTCTACATTAAAGCAGAAGGTTGACGGTAGAGTGAATGATGTATTAGAGATGTATTAAAGTGAATTCCAAGGAATTTCTTTCAATATTGCGCTTTTGTAACGTCGATTCTTAATAAATTTCTGACTTTTATAGGTGAAGAGATAGTGATTCTATTGAAGATATTAATATTTGAAGTATTTTCATTTTGAAAGGTTTTATGGCGTTTTCTGGTTAAGTTTGTACACATATAAAAGATGTTACACAAATTTAATCTGGAATGTTTTTTATATTTGAATTATGTTGAAATAAAAACTTAATTTGGTCATAAGAGTGATATCTAAGTATTTGTAGGAATTAACAAACCCTAAGACTTGATATCTGTTTTTTCAAATGATAATTAATTTTTGACACTCTTCCGCCCTTACGTAATTAACAAATTTATTCTCGTGATTATTCCTGTGTCTTTTGTTAAGGTTGCAAACCATTTGGATATAAATATAGTATATCTTGTAGTTATTTGATTGTGTGTGTCATAAACTAAAAATAATGATATATAATCACAGCGTGTGTAAAAATAGAATTTGCGAGTTTTAAATAAGAATTTGTAGTAATTCTGTGCCAGAAAACATTGAAATTGTAATGAGCTGAGTAAATCTCCATAAAAAAACTACTATGCTTTCTGTCTAACTTAAGTGGCATAATATATGCTATTCCAGATGTTTGTTGTGATTGTTTAGAGAAGTGTTTTTTTTTTATATTAAGTAGTGTCTGACTATTTCTGAGATTCTCTTATATTTTAGATCTTAGAATGTACTTTTGTAAAGAGTCAAAGACTTTACGGAAATCTACAAAAACCGCGTATAAGTTGAATTTGGCCTTTTGACTATTATATCACTATCAATTTTAGTCCTTTTTTATCGATTGTGCAGTATTTCGGCCTTTTATGAACTTAATTTGAGGGTCTACGATTATTGTTTTAATTACTTCTAAAATTATATATTTCTGGGGTTATTTTAACTCTCTGACTTATACCTTGGAGTAGTGTGATATCCCTGTAGTTTTTTTTTTCTCGTGAACAAATTCATTTTCCCTTATAAAAGGTAAGAAACCTTTTTGCCCTCACTCCCCTTCCTGTTATTTGGTAGCTTCGGGCTCTTGTGATTATTGAGTTATAAAAACATTATCCCGAATATAAATATTATTATTTTCCTTCAAAAGGGTGACAGAGGGTCGCCAAAACATCTGAAAAAAGGAAAAGAAAGGTTGAAAATGATATATTTAATCATAGAGTCTAGGATATTAGAGGTAAGAAGGCAGCCTGGGATTCACTACATATCACACTACTTTTAACTGCTGCTTTGTTTTTGGGAGCCAATTTGATAGAATCGAGTACTTCTTCATACGTAATAATTCTGGAACTTTGATCCTTGGACTTAACTGGCGTTGGTTCAGTCTTTTTTCCACTGTTCACAATCCATTGAAATATTCTGACCAGCTCTCTATAGATAAGGACTTTCTTGAACAACCTCTATTCTTCCTTCGCATTTTTGTTTTATTAGTTTTAAAGTTTCTCTTTCGGTGTGAACTGATTTATTCATCACATTAGATCCATAGATTTATCTCCTGAATTAATATTCATGTTAGTTCCTTGGATTATTTTTATTAACCATGAGGCTTTAGAATGCTGTTTGTTTTGCCTTGACACAAACTTAATCGAACAAAGGTTTATGATGTTTTTCATTTTGATTGTTTTTCACGTACACATATATATAATTCTACACTTTTTCAATAATAGCTTGATATACTGACATTATACCTTCAATTCGACATCAAAATTTTTATAACTTTCTTTAAATATTATAAAACCTTTAAATCTTTACCACACAGAAGAGCATTTTCTTTTTTTTTTCCTTATTCATATTTTTACATTTTATATATAATACATTATTTTATCATTGTGAAACTTTAAAAATTGATAATTACATTTGAATTTTTAATTTTTAAAATCGATTTTGAATTTAGTTTATGTTTTACATTCATTTTATTCAAACGAAATATATTCGATTTCTCCAAAGAAAAAGCAGTTTTATACGCGATTGATTTTACTCCCATATAGGTTCTTATACAACCCGCTACCCAAACTTCAGCTGTTTCAATATAATGGCCTTTTGAATAACTTTAAGTTAAAGCAAAGTTAGCCTTTGGTTAGAGATTCTCGTCGTATGTATACGATGGCTAATGTTGTGTTATACTTTCACGCTCCAGTCTGAACTATATATTACTACTTTAAATATCACCATTATCTACCTAGGGTTAGTCTTATTATTTGTTCGTGAATATGGCAGAATAGTATTTCTACTCTGCTTTTGTTTCTTTCAACACCGGCCGTAATGCGATTTTTTTAAAGATATCTGCTCGTGCACATACAATCAAATACTTCCCAAAATTAAAATAGTGCTGCAAAAATGATCGCTGTGCATTATATACGGAATATTTGCATGTCTATTTATTGCGGTATAAGCGCGTTGAATAATAACGAAGTTTTATCCATTGTTTTAATAAGTTTTAAACATTTAAAACAATTGAATAATAATTTTATAATATTGCTGGCATTCAAGTATTAAAATTAACTATTTCATCTAACTGTGTCCATAGTTTTAGCGAATATAATTACCCTTCTCACAGACTATATTGATTCTAAAATAATCAAATATTATTTGGCTCAACTTTCAATAGATTTATCAAATTTCTCTTAGACCACATACTCCAAGTATAATCAGATCCTTTTTAAGTGAAAAGAAATGAATGAATTATTTTTTTAACAAAATTAAACACATCAAAACTTTTCCCGTTTGGAATTCCATCATTTTCCCGTTCTAACACATAAAAACCACGGAAATTAAAGGGGGATTTTGGTAACAATTGGAGCTGTTGAAGACTAGCTTTTACTGTGGCAAAGAAACCTAGGACTCGAGACACCTACTGTTGGAATTTCCAATTTTCTATAGCGTTATAAAACAGGCATGTTGAGGATCTGTATGAATTTGTGAATACCAGAGAGAATTGTTAGAGATTTAATTTTTTTGTAAATATATTTATGACTATCTGTCTAACCTGGAAAGATCAGGTTCCTAATCTATTAGGCTGTATCAAAAGTTGTTTCCATAAATAATATTCAAATACACATTAAATAATATACAGGGTCCATTATGAAAGTAATGAGCATAATGTTATTGTGACGCGACGATAGATGGCAGCACGGTAAAACGGTGGGAAATATGGTGGAAGGATATGCCCTTTCAATCCATCCGGTCGTCAGTTGAGTTCGAGCAGTGTGAGGGGAGATACATGCCTCCGCTTTAAGTGTGTTTTCAACTTTTGTAACATAGCGCGCGCGATGGAGAGTTCGCTTGAACAAATACACAATATAGTTTTGCGTGAGGCTTGGAAAAAAATGCAACCGAAACATTCCAGATGCTGCAAAAAGCCTTCAAGGACGATTAAATTTCAAGATCACAGTCTGGGAAGTGGCACAAGGCGTTCAAGGAGTGCCGGGAGGAGGTCGCCGACGAACCCCGTTCAGGAGGCCCAACAACGGCCTGAACTGACGAGAACGTGGATCGTGTGCTCGAAGTTTTGCGTACCGACCGTCGATTAAGCATTCAGCAAATTGCTGACACATTACACATGTCCACATTTGTGGTACATGGGATAGTGACCGAGGATCTGCAAATGCGTAAGGTCTGTGCGAAGCTTGTGCCTAAAGTGTTGACGCAAGACCAGAAAGAACTTAGAGTTTTGCGCTGTCAAGAATTGTTGGATTTGATTCAAAATGAACCGGACTTTCTGAACTCTGTAGTAACCGGAGACGAATCCTGGATGTTTGAATACGACACAGAGTCGAAAAGGCAGAGCTGTGCATGGCACACAAAATCATCCCCACGCCCCAAGAAAGCGCGAATGAGCAAGTCGCGCATCAAAACGATGATCATTGTCTTCTTTGACATCCGAGGAATAGTCCATTGTGAGTTTGTACCGCAGGGATAAACTGTAAACTCAGCCTTTTACCGGGAGGTGCTCAGGAGATTGAAACGCCGGATCGCACGCGTGAGGACTGACATTAAAGACACGGTCAAGCTCCACCATGACAATGCCACCAGCCACACAGCCTTCATCATTACCAACTTCCTGGCCCGGAGCAACACCTCGGTGATCCCTCACCCCCCTTACAGCTCGACTTAGCTCCATGTGACTTCTTTTTGCTTCCGCGACTCAAGAGAGAGATAAAAGGAAAACATTGGGAAACCGTGTAAAACATCCAACTCCATGTTACAACGTTCCTGAGAAGCATTCCTGTCGAGGAGTTTCAGGGTGCCTTTCAGGCGTGGCAAACGCGTCTCCACAAGTGTATTGATGCAGGAGGAATATATTTTGAAGAATATTGAACATTTGCACAAATTACGATCAATAAATGTATTTTGCCAGTAAATGCTCATTTCTTTTATAATGGACCCTGTATAAACAAAACGTATTTATTGATTGAAGAAAAGACTGTCATTTTTCAATAAAAGCCAGCCATCCTTTAGATAGGTTCCAATTTACTAACGATACCATTCTAGGGGTTTGGAGTCAAAAAATTCACGAAAGGTAATTTCGACGTTTTGTAATGTTCAAATGTAGCCATGGACCGAATTAATGCATAATCAGATGGCGCAATATCCGGTCTATAAGTAGGGTGAGGTAGAACTTTAATACCCTCAAAATCCTTGATTCTACTCGTTGTTAACTTATTTAGATGAGCTGGAGAGTTTTCATACTGCAGGAGTACTCTCTTTCGGTTGATCAAAGCAGGGTATCGAGTCTTCAAAATTTCATATACTCGGATGAGTTGTTCTAGTTAGAGATCGGCATTAACTGCACGACCACCAGGAACAAGTTTGTAGTGTATAATACCATCGATTTTCCTCCATACAGACAACATCATTTTATGGACAATACGATCCTGTTTAACTACAGGTTTAGCCTCTTAATCATAGTGTTGGCGCCTAGCTATGTAAATCACTAGCTAGGCTGCATTGAATTATAGTCATGCAAATTTTTCTTTATTTCTTTGGTTATGTAAATATATATGTATATAAAAGAGTGGATGATTGAATAAAGTTAGTGTGTTAGCTAAATCGTGTGAGGCGTTCTTCCTCTAGTCATACAACGTGCTACATCTCAGTCTTGCGAAGGAACATCATTCTCGTTGGTCAATCACGCAGCTCTGGTCTCGTAACATACAGTCCAAATTAAGCTCTGCCACAAATCGTCAACACCTGAGACCAGAAGGAAGGCTGAAGGAGCTACACGGAAGACCAAACTATTACTGTGAGGAACCAAGCTCCCAACATATGGTCCATATCGAGCCGGATATTAAGGAAAAGAGCGTGATTCTGCCGAGAAACAAACCTTCAAATCTGGAAACATGTCTAAGGCAACGAAAGGGCTAAAAATCAAGATCCGTTCACAGACAAGACGAATCGAAAGATACCTGGCATCCATAGATGAGGACATATCGGGAGGCGATCTCCATAAATTGAAAATGATACAAGAGGGTATTACAGAAATAAAAACTGAGACAAAATTCCTATTCGATGAGTTATTTGTACAGGAGGAGGTAGATGAAGAAAAAGAACTCGAGAGTTATGAAACAATTCAAGATAAAATGGAAAAACTGGAATTAAAGCTTAGGCGTGCATTGGAAGCAATACAAAGTACAGCGGATACAAAACAAACAAAGGGCCTCGAAACAGTGATATTGCCCAAGTTCGAGTTGCCTCACTTCTATGGAGATGCGAACTCTTGGTTCAATTTCAAGGAGGTCTTCGGAATGACCATAGATCAAAATCCAGGGCTAAATGATCTACAAAGGCTGCAATATTTGGGCTCCGCAGTAAAGGGAGAAGCGGCCAGACTGATACGTGGGTTCCCAATATCATCAGAGAGCTACAGGCAAGCATGGGACACTCTAGTATCCAGATACGACAACCAAAGAGAGTTGGCTTATGCGCAGCTGACCAAAATATTCAAGATCAAGCAAATGAAGTGTCCATAGGCAAAGGCCCTAAGGGAACTCCTGGATACATGTAACGAGTCTGTGCGCAATCTAGGATCCCTCGGATTGCAAAGAAATGAGTTGGTGGACATAATCTTGGTACAGTTCTTGAGGAACAGAATCGATGAGGATATGAAACGGCAGTGGGAGTTGACCCAGGATGAGAGATCATTTCCTTGCTATGAAGACTTCATTCTGTTTCTTGAGAGACAAGCTAGAAGTCTGCCACAGGGATCAAAGGAATATCAAAGAAAGGAAAATGAAATCCGAAAGGACTATGCAAATGTACACATTGCGATTAATACCAATGCTCAAATGTGCGTAGCATGCAGGGCAGGTCACAGAATCTACAACTGTGCTACGTTTAGTGCAATGCCTATCGAGCAAAAATGGGAATTTGTCAAACAACACAAGATGTGTTACAATTGTCTAAAGAGAGGTCATACGGGAAAAAATTGTTACCAAGGACCTTGCAAGAAGTGCAACAAAAGGCACCATACCTTGCTCCATAGGCTTGACACAGAGGTGACTAATACTCAGAAGGGTGCGAAGCCACAGATCTTTACACCTGTAAGTGAAATCAACAATACCAGTGTTGAACAGGGAAGTGAGACTATCAATCAAGTGCTCCTTGCGACAGCTCAAATAATTGTGGAAGGTGCAAACGGTACACAGCAGATCTGCCGAGCACTTTTAGATAGTGGATCACAAGTTAGTTTGATCACAAAAGAAATTTGTGAGAGACTTGAGCTCAAAGGACAAACATCACGACGCTCACTTAAGGGTATTGGAAATAATCCAGTCCAGGTGTCAACTACATCTGTTGACTTGACATTCAGGTCGATTTATAGATCCGAAATTTATGAAACGAATGCTCTAGTGATGGAGGTCTTAACCACCGAAATTCCAAACTTTAAATTGGCAGAACCGACCTGGATCATGCAGAGAGGGCTTGATTTGGCAGATCCTCTGTTTCACATTTCGGCACCTATCGACATTATTTTAGGTGCAGATATGTATGCTTATCTGATGCAAGGAGAGAAAAAGATGCTGGGAAGGAACCAGCCTATAGCAGTGAATTCAAAGCTCGGTTGGATTCTGATGGGCAAAGTGGATAGCTCTCTCTCGTCGAACTATAAAGGTGGACCTTGTAGCCTTGCGGTTCAAACAACATCAGAATTGGATGGTCTGGTGGGAGATTTCAGGCAAACGGAGTCAGTGCCGTCATTGCAAGACCAGAATCCAAGGGATAAAAGTACGAGACTTATTGCCAGAGAACCTATTCAAGGGGCTGCCAAGGAAGATACAGTGTGAAACTGCTGTTCAGGAAAGCTCATCAAGACAGCTCCATTCCTACCTCTAAATCTCCGATAATTTCACTGGGAGGAAGGTCTGGTGAGGGTGTCTTGCGCAGATCTAACTTGGACAGCCGGAGGAGTTTTCGGGAGACCAATCACCAAGCTGGCCCCTCTTCCCATTGCGCCTCAAGATCTGAACTGAAGTTCAGCGGTGGGGGGGGGGAGTATGTTGGCGCCTAGCTATGTAAATCACTAGCTAGGCTGCATTGAATTATAGTCATGCAAATTTTTCTTTATTTCTTTGGTTATGTAAATATATATGTATATAAAAGAGTGGATGATTGAATAAAGTTAGTGTGTTAGCTAAATCGTGTGAGGCGTTCTTCCTCTAGTCATACAACGTGCTACATCTCAGTCTTGCGAAGGAACATCATTCTCGTTGGTCAATCACGCAGCTCTGGTCTCGTAACATACAGTCCAAATTAAGCTCTGCCACAAATCGTCAACACCTGAGACCAGAAGGAAGGCTGAAGGAGCTACACGGAAGACCAAACTATTACTGTGAGGAACCAAGCTCCCAACACATAGGGTAGCCATTGTCTCTTCTTTTACCGGGGTTACGAAGATGTATCCACTTTTCATCTCCTGTTACAATCCGCTTCCAAAATCGGAGATTTTCCATAATTTATAACAATCGTTAACAGATAATGATTCGCCTGTCGTGGGGATCTTGTCTAGGGCGTTCGACACAAAGTTCAGCTTGTGTAGAGTTCAGTTGATCGTATCTTTGAATGGTCCAAGTCTGGCTGACATTTCACGTGAGATTTTTGTAGGTTGTCCATCACCAGAAATCGTAGGGCCTCAATATCCGTCACATGTGGTCGTCCCCTTCTAGATTTGTCCTCAAGGCAGGTGTCTTCTTCTCTAAATCTCTTGAATCATTTTGAATCTGTTCTTCTATTGCCTATTTTTTTCGCTTCCACTTCGCCTATTTCTTCTGCCCCCATATTTGCATTCAGCACTTTTTTCCAAAAGAAGCGTAATAGTAATCGGATCGATTTTTTTTATTACACATTCTTAAGCTCCATACCAAAATACTAAAATGTGTTATTCAAAACCCTATTACGTTATTTCAATCACTTGGGCACACTCATCCACCGTGGGACCGAACCTTAATTTATTTAAGTTTCATTTACATTAGTATATTAAAATAATTTGATTTTACATTGGGCTTCTACTATGGGAACCAACGTTTTATACAGCCTGGTAGTTTATCTTTTTTTCTTTCATAATGATCTCGTTTTCTGTGCAACAATTGTAAATTGGCGCAATTATCCCTAGCGGAGATATCGCGTTTTGTATGTTGAAATACAGAATAAATTAAAATTAATGCTAAATTTTCATCGCAGAAAAGTGCTATATTTATTGTGGAATATATATTTTAGATTATTTATCCGAATAAGCGCGGTACAAATTTAGTCCGAATCGGAAGATAAGGACTATTGACGAATCGATTTCTGCGGGACTTCGCGCCTCTTATTCGTTTGAATTTATAAAGTGCGTCAACATTTCACTGAATTTAAACTAGAATTATGCAATTATTACATGGCATCTAATTATTTATATTTCTGACAATGCATTAAAATTTTAACTTAATTTTTCAATGACATCTAGTTCTAATCTCTAAACATCTCGAAACTTATGCATGCGCCTTTATTGTTTATCTTGATTCAAACGTGTCCGTATTTTATATAGCACCCACTCCATCAATTAAAATGTATATGAAGAATTATACTTGTGTATTTATTGTTACCTTTTCTGAAAATAAATCTCTTCGACCAATAGGGACGGTATTATAGTCCTCTCAAAACTTTCTTTCCAAGGTTAATCTTTTGATGATACTGCTGTATTCTCTTCTGATTCTCTGCCTATCTACGCCATACCAGTGATACCGTTAGCCGTTCTGAGTGTCGGACAAGATGTTCGAACATGCTGGTTTTTCTATATATGTAAATAGATTATTTATTGAATAAAAAAGATATATGGGGATATTATTTATCACAACACCTTGCAAGCCCTCGAGTATTTCATTTTTTAGGGGATGATGTTTTAAAATATATCTCAAATATTCTAATAATGAAATTCATTCCAGTTTCCTATCTAAAAAAACTGTGGAAATTTATTATATACTAAGATATGGTTGGTTGGCGATATTGTGTTGGAGAGACTGAATATACCAATATATATTTTTCTCAAATTATTAAACCTAACTAGAATAATAAAATAGTTTAGATATTTATTATTATCGAGCTTTATTAATTGTATATCGAGTGGCAAGCATATAATAACATCGAAGTTTTGTTTTCGTTTTATTTTCAATATAAATGTCTCATCTGTGATTACATTAATTCTTGACGACAATCATTATCAATGAAGAATTTCGTTTGATAAAAATAGTTTGGAGAATTATGCATAAGTATAGTTAATTTTCCTAAAAATATGTTTATGAATTGTGAAAGTTTTTAATTTTAATTTAGATATACACATCTGTTGCTAGATATAAAAGACAAAAATAAATTATTTTTAAAATGTTTATATATATATATATAGATAATTTTTCAGCTTAAAACTACTCATCAAATATAGTTTAAATTTAACTACCTTCAGTTTTAATAATCAGCGTCAATTCCCTCCAGAATTTTCTTCTCGGCATTCCAATCTGCTATCTAATTATACAGCTTTTTATTTTGAATTCTGGACTTAATTGCTTTTTGATTGATGGCTTCTGAATTTGAGACACATTTTATACTTAATTATTAAATTTTATTTTTTTGGCTTTGAAATTTTTGGTGTTAATATTTTGGTGTTGTGCGAAGGCGGGAAAACCATTACTTTTTATTGAAATACATCATTTTACTTTATTATTATTGCAGCTCTTCAAAAATTAATTAAGGAAAAATCCATTTAAAGATTTAAATTTTTTAAAGAATCAAAGTGTATATTGGGGATGAATTTGAAATGCATTTTATTTATTTTTGATATGTAAGTACTAAAAATAATTTTCATTTGTTCATAACAAACCCATTTCTGATAACCTAGAGTTGGTTATTTTATAAAGTTTGAAAGTATACTTTTCACAAATGCACAATACAGTTATCCAGCACATAACCTCCGAA
The DNA here is from genome assembly GCA_030710605.1 of Cordylochernes scorpioides. Taxonomy (NCBI): domain Eukaryota; kingdom Metazoa; phylum Arthropoda; class Arachnida; order Pseudoscorpiones; family Chernetidae; genus Cordylochernes; species Cordylochernes scorpioides. Next base: position 384,362 of record CP092866.1, on the reverse strand, counting down.
CAAGCACACTAAGAATGCACGCATTAGTTACCTCAACTTTATATAATTACTGCTTTGATTTATTTCTATTGCGATAAAAGAAGCAACTCTTCACCACACGTAAATTTGTGTTACACAGAAATATTTACGAGAAAATATTTTCTCAAAAATCGAAATTCGAACTGAGACAATAGTTGTATCTAAATATGATTTGAGAATAAAATCGGTATCGTATGGAACTATTAGGATATTTTAATGATATTTATGATTAAAAATAACATAAGAAATATATATAGTTAGAAACAATTCATAAAGTTAAAACATACAATTTGAATTCTCCAAATCTAAAAAATCAATTTATTAAAAGTTCCAAAATAAATTTAATAGCCGAGATATAAATTTAGCAAAATAAATCTAAACATTTTTATTTTTAATATTGATATATATATAGTCAAAATAATAAATATAGAAGGAGTCCCTCACTTACTCAATTGAACTAAAAACTACAATTTTTATTGATTTTACAATTTGAAGGAAAAGTTGCCAAACTGTTTAGAAAATAAACAATTTTGGCAATCTCCATCGGTCATATTTTTGTCTGGATTTTATGTTTTCTAGCCTCATATTTTACTGGAGGAAATGAGTTGACAGGTTTTCTGGAAAAAAAGAATCGTCTGCTCACCATTTTTCTCCCACTTGTAGTTGAAATCATTATTTTGGAGAACTCAATTATATAGATGTAGCTCTCCCTTTAGTATTTATTAAATATTCACTGAATATATATAACCCAGAGTTGACAAATATATTTTTCAATTTTAATTTTTCTCAGCCTTTTTTTTTTTAAGTTACAAAATTCTTCTTCTTTTATCTCTATAATGCATTCATTTATTATATATTATCGATATAAATATAATCATTTTAATTTTTATAAATATGTATATATTACACTCAGAGGTTTTCCTAATAACTTTTTTTTGTTTTATTATCTTTTTTTCTTAAATGTATAAAATATTTATTTGATATTTGAATTTCTCTATTTCATCTTTATATATAAAAGTCAATGAATATGGATATAGATATTTATTTATGTGTGCCTTTTATACGTTTCCTCAATGTTTGATCTATATGACCTATCCCATCGAGTTAAGTTTGGAAAGAAGAGAATAAATATATATATAATGAACACACACAATTACAATAAATTTAAGATATAGATATTAATTATAGCAAGGTGTTAAAACATAAAAGGTTTGCTTTTATTTTGATAAATAATTAGGCAAATTTGAAAAATATTTTAAAAACTTCCAGAGCAAAGCTTCGGCAATTATGCGTCAAATACTGGGTAGAAAATAGGAATTAACGAAAAGTTTATAAAAAATAACAAAGAAATAACTATGGTAATAAATTTCCGGTAATTAAATGAATGCTGAGATTTTTTCCTATATTCTCTCTCTCTTGAAGAGAGATTACTCCCCATCTGTTAATATATAGTATATGCTAATTACCTGTGTCTCAATGGTTTATTATAATAATAACAAAAGAAAGGAGGAATGAAACCATAATGGTTAGACCAATTGAAAAGAGAATGGTGCTGTGGTGGTTAAGCAATGACACTTCACATAAATAATTTCTTTATAAAATCAAGCCTTTTTATTACGATCACTATGGCTACACCTCGCTATGGCTATTTTGTTCAGGCAACCAAAAAAGAATGAGAGGAAGAATAAAATTTTGCATATTTGGAACAAACAAATACGAATTTTTTAAAGCAAATAAAATTTACATAAAATAGGAATACAAAATAATTTTTACATGTCTCCGACATCACTCCCCTTCCAGTGACGGAAGTCACGTCCAATAGACTCATTGTACCTGGAAGGAGTTTTTATCCGTCTTCCGCTGCGGGTCTCCTTTGGCAAATCGAACCGCACCCAGGCTTGGATGGTTGCGGTTTACTGGAAGGCCCGATGGGATCTTCTCTGCTGGCAGGTATGATGAGATCTCCACTGCTGGTATAACATACTTGATTCTCTTTGTGGAACATTCTTGGTTCTCCTGGTATAGCATACTTGGTAGTCCTGGTATAGCATACTTGGTACTCCTGGTATAGCATACTTGGTAGTCCTGGTATAGCATACTTGGTACCCCTGGTATAGCATACTTGGTAGTCCTGGTATAGCATACTTGGTAGTCCTGGTATAGCATACTTGGTACTCCTGGTATAGCATACTTGGTAGTCCTGGTATAGCATACTTGGTACCCCTGGTATAGCACACTTGGTAGTCCTGGTATAGCATACTTGGTAGTCCTGGTATAGCATACTTGGTAGTCCTGGTATAGCATACTTGGTAGTCCTGGTATAGCATACTTGGTAGTCCTGGTATAGCATACTTGGTAGTCCTGGTATAGCATACTTGGTACCCCTGGTATAGCATACTTGGTAGTCCTGGTATAGCATACTTGGTAGTCCTGGTATAGCATACTTGGTAGTCCTGGTATAGCATACTTGGTAGTCCTGGTATAGCATACTTGGTAGTCCTGGTATAGCATACTTGGTAGTCCTGGTATAGCATACTTGGTAGTCCTGGTATAGCATACTTTGGGTCCAATTGAGCTATTAAATTATTGAATTTCGTTTTTTTCTGTCTTTATATTATTTATCAAGAACTGAGCCTCAACTTGATGGAACCATATATCAGGTCTTTCAATCCAGAAAGGTGGAAGTTTACTATTTACCTTATAGGTCTCAACTCTCTCTGTTTCCTCACTTTTCATTTTATCAATTCGTCGTGCTTGTTCTTTTGTTCGGCTCACCAGTTTATGTGGTGGTTAAGCAATGACACTCCACATAAATAATTTCTTTATAAAATCAAGCCTTTTTATTACGATCACTATGGCTACACCTCGCTATGGCTATTTTGTTCAGGCAACCAAAAAAGAATGAGAGGAAGAATAAAAATTTTGCATATTTGCAACAAACAAATACGAATTTTTAAAAGCAAATAAAATTTACATAAAATAGGAATACAAAACAATTTTTACATGTCTCCTACAGTGCTATAGTAGGCCTTTTCAGAAGAAGACCTCGGCTGTGGTTTCAGCAACTTAAACATTTATATCGCCTCACCAAACATCTTCATCCAAGAAATTAGATGGAGGTAAATATTCCGCAAACTACACACACTTAGAATCAGGACCTACTTTAAAATATTCAATCAATTTGTAATATAATTCGTAATTCCATAACTAAATTCGAAAAACAGAAATGTTATCTACCATTTACCCTGTGATCGTGCCCCTCGACTTACATAGGTGAAACATCAAGAAATACAAACACAAGAGAGAGAGAGAATCATAGAACATATAAAAAATAACATTTAAAACAAATACCAAAATATAGTTATTTTACAACACATACAACAAACCAACCACAAGCAGGACTTAAAAATATTAAATCATTCACTAAAAGATACAAGGTAAAACATCTAGACTAATACTTGAAACACAAACACAGAAAAATTCTAAACTTAATAAATACTTTATATCAATCTAACTTCAAAACAGTATATCTCCCTTAATTAAATCACAAATTACACAGAAAATACATTGCAAAAAATTACATTAGCTATCCTATACCATCCTGACACATATCAATGTTATAGATTCAATTAAATCAGTAAGTTTATTTAACTCAATATTTCTGTACCTTCACCTTCTAATTCCAATTTGATTCTCTCAGCCATCTCACTAAAACAATAAAAATCTGTTGTATATGATTCCATTTATCTTTTTTTTTTTTTCATTTACCATTTTGTGCTTTTTATTTATTTATTTATTTATTTTGCTAACATTATTTACCATCTTTCTTGGGGGGTCGGTGGAAGGCTGGTTAAACCGTTTGGTTTCGACCACTACGACCTGGGTTCGATTCCCGCATTGGACACTTTTTATGTTTAAAAAAAAATGCTCCAATGGCCCCCCGATTCTTGCAAAAGTCCAACCCCACCAAGCGAGTGCAAGTAACCAAACGGGGCTCTGGCACATTTGTAAGTGCAAAGTCGAACTGCTTTCATATGTGTAGACATGTGGTGCGCTTACAGTAAAAAGCAGTCGCTAACTACCCACCATGGGATAAGCAAAAAAAAAAAACATCTTTCTTGCAGCCTTTATGTATTTTGTATATTTAATTCTCCTATGTATCTTTCATTCATTTTGCCTAAAGGTTGAGAAAGGGCAAGACCTCTGAAAGCTCCCAATATTTTTTTTAACTTGCGTCATTTATTTAATTTTGTCTAAACATAGTATATCGCGCAATTGCCAACATTTCAAGTTAGCTATAAATATGGAGAATGTGTATCTCTTTTGTGGGTAGGGGGGAGATGAATTATACTTCAAATAAATCATTGGGAACTTATAGAAAACTTAGGTTATAATTAAACCTATTTCCAATTTATATCAATACCGTAATAAGTAAGCGATAGAACTCTTCCTGTTTGGATAATCCAATTAAGTAAAACATGAAGGAAGATGAGTTTCTTTTTTACTAAACGCGAGCGAGCTTTCGGGCCACATGCCCTTCTACTGGCTAAAAGGCTAAGAGATTTCAAAAGATACCAGCTTATTTATACTATGGTAGGCAATTTTTTGGCATATTTACATGGGATGGGAAACCCTCTTTCAACAATAGCAGCAGAAATCGTTATGACCATAATTGACAGTTGGATCAACCAAAAGCATCTATCTGATATACTCATATGGCGCAGATATGTCGATGACATTTTCTGCATATGCAAAAACAGTCATGAAAACCTCATTCAAAGTGATCTTAACAGTTATCATCCCGATCTATCCTTTACCATAGAAAAAGAACGCAGTTAGGCCATCCCCTTTTTAGACATCTTAATTTTACGTACCCCCAACGCCCTTCACACTACAGTTTACTACAAGAAAAACAGTCACCCTAGTTACACCCACTTCAGTTCTTTCTGTCCAATAGCACACAAAATTAACCTTGTAAAGACCCTAACTAAACGCATCCACACCCATTGTTCCCTCCCCATCTTTAAATCTATAGAAAAAGAAAATATAATCTCGAATCTCTCTCACCTTAGCAGATTTCTCACTCCCTTTTATTAATAGACACTCTTACAGGCTTAGTCCCCCCAACCCTCCAACAGTTTACAGATCGACATGTGTTTTACCCTTTTCTTTCCACACAGTTAACATCTCAAGATTCCTTAAAACATATGGCATCCATACATATTTCAGCAATACCCTAAATTTGTCCACACACCTTAGACATCCCATAACCAGATCAGACTCGCCCCCTGATCTCCTCCATAGTACCAGCGCGGTCTACTCTGTCTCATGCGCGCAATGTGGTGCCACATATGTGGGCGAGACAGGTAGAAACGTGGCTCTTAGAATTTCAGAACACACAAGGAATATTAAAAACAGTGACCCCCGCTCCTTAATCTACCAACACATGTCTTCCACGGGCCACACATTCAACCTCAGCCAGCCGACCATCCACTACCATCACGTTCCAAACCAACACCAAAGATTGGTGTTGGAAGCTATAACCTCGGTCAAACTGAATAGTTTTAATAGGAAAATAGACATACCAGATATTTATAAAGTACTAGCGGGTGTACCCGGCTCCGCCCGGGTTTTACTCGAGGGAATGTTTGTAGTCTAGTATGTTGATATAATAAATCTATCTGAATATTAGGAAAGGTCAGGTAATTTTTTGTAGGGTGATGCTCTGAAAAAGAACGCTATACCACTTTATCACTAAACAAATTGGCGAGTCAAAAATAAGCAACCTAAACAATTCATTAGCTTTGCAAGATAAGAAAAGAAATAGAGAAATGCATGCAAAATTCTCAACACAAATCAAAATCTTTAATCCTCAGAAGTAATGTATATTAGGTAGGATGAGGTTTATTTTGTTTCTATTACATTACATGGAATAGATTTTTTTCTAATAAAATTTACTGACCTCTTTGTTCACTGAAACCTAAACAATGGGTATGTTAGACCACTCTTTGTTCAACCTTACACATTGTTTAGGTCTCTTATTAGGTGCAAGATGTATACTTATGCTAAAATGGTAATTTGGGTAAACATAGGTAAATTCATGTTGGGCCAGTATTGTTCAGCAAGCCAACACAGATATAGCATTACGGTATGAAGCAAATTGTGCTAAAACTAATATTTCCAATCAAATTATCAAAAAAATAACACATACTATGTAATATAAACACATGTATGTAAAATAAACACAATAAAATAACCAATAATTAAAAACCATAAATTTTTCTAACACAGTATACTTCTTAAGTAAGAATACCTTACCATGAAGGTTTAAAACCCTACACATTGAAACATGTGAAAAATGTAGCATGTGTGTATGATGGGCTTGAAGAGAAAATATTTAAAAAAGATATTTATTGAAACTTTTGTAATATCACACAAATATGCAAATTTACAGTTACAACAGTTGCAGATCTTATTAGCGCTTTAAAAGGGACAACCATATATGAGCAAAGCATCTATGTACATTAGAGGACATTAGAAACATAGAGGATGTTGGCCAGAGAGCAAAGAGAAAATAGGTTCTGGAGGGGACTCAATAGCAGGTAGAGAAACTCTACCTTGTTTACAATAGAGGCCAAAGGGTTCATCTTTAAATCTCAAAGCAGAGCAAAACTGGCATACCCGAGACATTTGGCCTATATCGACAGATGAATCAGCTTTATAATCAATATGGGCATTATACTGCAAACCTGAAAACGACTTATGAGTCCAAAGCTGAATACGCTGAACAGGAACTTGCATAGTTTGTGTAGCTGCGACGCGGTCTTCAGAATACCTAAGACGGCGAAGCGCACGACGCGTCTCACTTTGAAGTGGTGTCTCAATAGCTCTAGCATTCCTATATCTCCTGGAAGCAGCCGTATTCCTACCAAGTAAACGTCGGCTGTGGCGAGGCATATTCTGAAAAAAAAATTAGATTGAGATTAATAACAAAAGCTTCAAAACCAGCAATTTCTAAACAAAGCATAAAAATTTCCTGTCTTTTTGAGGTAAAAATCAAAATTTTTAAATTTTTTATTCAAAATAAACTTCAGATATGTTAAAAAGATTTTTAAAAACTAAAATCATAATATTATATATTACCAAAAAATTAATGTACAAAACCAGTTACCATTAAAAAGCTTCAAAAATAGACCAACCGCTGGATACGGCAATGAAAAAGCATGCTTTTTTGAGGTAAAAATAGAAATAATTTTCTAAAATACAAAATACAACCCCTATATATATGTTTAAAAAAAACAATAAATAATCTAAATATAAAATATTTAATCAAATAAATTAAAATATCTTTAAAAATATTTTGAAAAAGGACTTCAAAAAGACAAATAAATGAATCTGTAAAAGAAATCCCTTGCTTATTTAAAAATATAAATAACCTATTTTTAGATACAACCCATATATGTATAAAATATAATAAATAAACTGTATTTAAAAGATCAAAGCAATAATTAAAAAATTCCATAAGAAAATTTAAAAAAGGACCTCAAAATGACCCATAATTGAACACAATGAAATTGCTTGCTCTTTTTTGCGATTAATAATAAAAAATATATATATATTTTAAAAACACAACACCTATATGTTATAAATACCACAAATAATTTGTATTTGAAAGATCTAAATAATTAAATAAAAATTTCTTAAGAAATATTTGAGAAGGGCTCATAATGACAATCACATAAACATATCAATAAAATATCTTGCATCTTAGTGAAAAAAAAATAGAAATAACCCAAAATTTGTTTACAAAACAACCCATATATGTGGAAAACACCATAAATAATCTACTTTTAAAATATCTAAGCAATTAATTAAAATTTTGTTAAGGTCCTCAAAAAAGACATAAAATTGAGCACATTAATGAAATTTCAAGCTTTTTAGTGAAAAAAATAGAAATAACCCAAATTTTTTTTACAAAACAACCCATATAAGTGGAAAACACCATAAATAATCTGTTTTTAAAATATCAAAGCAATTAATTAAAATTTTGTTAATGTCCTCAAAAAGACATAAAATTGAGCACATTAATGAAATTTCAATCTTTTTTTGTAAAAAATAATATAAATAACCTTAGTCTTATAAAAATACTAACCACGTAAGTTAGAAATAGCATATATAATCTGTATATAAAATAAAAAATAAATAAATTAAAATTAGCCTAAAAATTTATCTAAAATATAAAATTGATCTCATCAAGTAAGGCTTCAACTTTTTTGGTATAAAATATGAAACCTATAAAATAAAGTATCTTACCATGTATAAAAGTTATTAAAATATATATAAAAAATATTAAAACTAATTTTCCAAGAAGCGCAAAAGTGTAAACACTTTTGAAAAGCCTAAAAATTTATCTAAAAAATAAAATTGATCTCATCAAGTAAGGCTTCGACTTTTTTTGGTATAAAATATGAAAACTATAAAATAAAAGTATCTTACCATGTATAAAAGTTATTAAAATATATATAAAAAAGATTAAAACTAATTTTCCAAGAAGCGCAAAAGTGTAAACACTTTTGAAAGTGTAAACACTTTAACTCTGTTGAATTCTTTTGTATTTTATCGATAACAGCAAAGTTATGTATGTTAAAGTTAGGAAAAATATTTTGATGTTAAGCAAAACCTGCTCCATCTCGTTTTACATAAATGTTGAAAATTTGGTCGAAATTGATGCATTGTAACGAAAGTTTTTAGTGATGCCCACTTATGAAATTTGCATTTTATTAAATGATTATAAATAATTTATTAATAGATTCTTATACTGATGTTTTACTGTCCTCCCTTCATAGTGATATCCCGGTTCTCCCCTGATGTATTAGTTTTAAAATTTGCCTCATTGTCTTTTCCCTATATTTTTGCATTGTAATAATAGTTGTATTTCGTTTCTCCGACTATAAGAAAAAATGTAAATATGCTAAAATTTCGTCTACCATAGTATAAATAAGCTGGTATCTTTTGAAATCTCTTAGCCAGTAGAAGGGCGTGTGGCCCAAAAGCTCGCTCGCGTTTAGTAAAAAAGAAACTCATCTTCCTTCATGTTTTACTTTATTGGATTACCGTAATAAGTAATGTAAACTACACTCATAGACAAAAATTTAGGAAAACCAATTTCTCTGATGTCGCCGGACATCTATTTTTTTCAATAATCTATTTTTCAATAAAGTTCACTGTGCATCAGGTATCTTTCAGAGTTATTGTCTGAATCCCGATATACATCCTAAAAGGTATAATTTCCTTTTAAGTTTTGTCAATGAGTGTAGATAAGGCCATTTTAAGCACGGTTTTTTTCTATCAAATAAAACAAACTTTCTACTTTCCTTATAGCGATGGAAATATATTGGGAGAGGCTAGAGCACCATGATTAACCCTCCCAGCTGTTTCTCCAGTTTTACCTATCATACCACTTTTCATAATCTGCTTTTTCTTCGGCAATATTAGCCGAATGACCCGTCGTTCACCGGGTGTTGGTCACTTGGATGCTTGCCCAATGAATATTGTTTTAAAATGCAAATTATTACGATTGTATTATTTTTACTCTTACGATAGATATGAGCGTCCATTGTTAACAAGTCTTCTCAGAATATAAAGATGGGAATGAAACCATGAAATGCAAATTGGCTTTTGTCTGAATTCACCAAAGTTGGCACATTCTCTACCTTAGCGCTCTGGCACAGGAGCAAAATGAACCATTTTGATTCACTTCGAATTCTATATTTTATGTAAATATTTTAGAAATATATATTACTAATACCATCACTATAAGTAGGTATAAACATTTATAATGTTCACATTGTTAATTATTGAAAATATTTCACGTGGGAAAATGCTGAATATTTAATAGGAATAATTAGGTGGATCGTATTTCAGAAAGAAGATTGTAAAGTATATATATTGATTTTACAAATAAATTTGATCATTAATATTCATGAGATTTTTAATTAATTAAAGTTCACAGCGTTAAGAAAAAATGTATTTTCTTATTTTTAATTTTTAGTGGAAGCACCTTTGGAAATAGATTTTCTAGATATTATAGAAAAATTGACTAAATTCACTAAAATTGACGTTTGTTTCTCATTGTTTCAAATTATATCAAGCGTGATTTCTACATTGAAGCGGGATTTGCTAATTGGGAAGGAGCCAAAAAGAAAAAATAATTTTATATTTGCGAGTTATGAGAACGTTATTTACAAATAGACAAAGAGGGCAAAATATATTTTTTTTATTTTATGTTTTAATGTTAGAATATTCTGAAACATAGAATAAATTTTCAAACGTAATATTTAGAAAATATGATAACGCAGTGTGATGTCACTTCTACAGATGGTCATGGGATTTCTCGTACTGTGCTACAGATAAGCAGTTGGAATTTCGCACTTATAAGGTTTGGATACTTAGAGGTTGAACCTGTGCAAGAATCGGAGGCCACATTTATCAATTTTCCAAAACAACGTAGATTTCTTATGAGGTCATGGCAATGTTATTATATTACCTCATATTTCATAGAAACTCAGATGGGTACGATAAATACGTCTAATCGTCAAAATTTCAAAATAATAATAGCAAGTCAAAAGCGCTCATCTGTAGAATTCCAAAATAAATCATTTAATTTTTTTTTTTCAAATTACTGCGCTCTTATATTTATTTATTTTTGCCGAATTTTCATTATTTCTCCCTTGATTTTTCAGTACCTTTTTGGTTCCAATATGATATCATTTTAAATGTTCAAATAACTTTCTTCTAAAAAATAATTTTGAGGTTTGAAGAAGGAAAATTCGTTTATGAAAAGTGAAGATATTTAGCGAAAATCATTCTTTTTATCTTATAAAAACGTTTTATATAGGGTGCCTACGCTATGATTCACAAATATTGGGAGGGCACATCAGTGATGAACAGTTTCGCCAATTTATACCGCTGGGATGAATCGTCACTGATGAGCCAGACTGTACCTTTTTTTTCCATCCCAAGTAAGAGGAGTAGGAACTTATTTTATTTGTGGAAATAAAAATACTTCTAATAAATATTAACGCTAAGTCTATATACCTTAATTATCGTTTGTGGACAATTCTGGGCAAAATGGTGAATGCTGAAGAATTGGGCTACTATGTTTGGCCAAAAGAAATAATTGCAGATTTGTTATTCAATTTTTGGAGGTTTACATTTATTTTCTTTGTTCATCTCGCTACGGACCTTGTTGCGCTTTGAACAAACGTTCGGCCGCAGTAATGTCCTCGCCTACGCCGACGACATCGTGCTGCATCCTTCGCGACGAGCATTTCGAGGACACCTTTCGGGCGTGTCCCCCGAACTGTCCGTCAATTACTGTGCCACCCACGTCTAGCTTCCCTGTCCATCACCTATTTCTCTAGAAGATGAAAAGAACATCTTGCCATATCCCCATCATCATCGGCTAGTCGTCGCTCCGGCGCTGCGCTTTTTCTGGGCACAACGCGGGCGTGGCAGTGAGACTCGCCTTGCCACATCGCGCCCACCTAGACTCGGCCTGACAGTCCAACGTCGCCTGTGGGCCCAGGAACCTATCACTGGACTACCGGTACTGGTCCTTCTTCTGGTCATCCGGGAGTTGTTTACTATCATCCACCGGCACCCTGACTTGCAGGACTGGGTCTTTGGGAAAGTCCTGAATGACGACGCCCTGACCATCTTGGCGTCTGCCCAGGCGTGCCTTTATAGATATTTATTCACTGTGAGAGTGATTTCGGTAGATCCTCTTATTGTCTAGAGGAGGACTCTCTCGAGCTGGAGGAGCCTCCACGGCTGAGAACAACTGTAAATATTCCACACCTAATTGTATTTGATATCATTCCTAATATTTGTTTCTATTTATCTTTTACATCTTTAACGCACATACCATTAACTGTGTACCAACAAATATTTTTGGCTAATTGATTCACTCCAATTTATGTTTTTTAAATAGACTTCCTTATATTTATTATTTGCCATTCTTCAACGTATTTGTGTAGTGTCAATCGTCATTATTCCAAAGAACCAATAAGACTGTAGAAAGCACAATGTGCACTTAAACGTTTTAAAAATGTCATCCCATTCATAACTTGGCTTCAAGTAAGCATTATCAAAAGGTTTTCGTTCAAAATGGCGACAGCGCCGAAACGTCATAATAAAGTTTTAAAAGGTTGAAGAGTAATTCATTTTACACTAAACAAGACTTTGTTTTTTACTTACTTTTTCGAGATTTCCTCGGTATTTGATCATATTTTCCTTTCAATGCTATGGTTTGGAGCTTGGTTTCTTGTGGTTATAGGTCTTCACATTTATGACATATGTTTCTTCCAATTAGGCCTTGTTGAACCATTTCAGCATGTTTGTGTGTGCCTTAATCACCGCGATCCTTCAATGTTGGGCTGGAAGCATTGACAGACAAATTTTGAAATTGTCTTCCTTAACTGCAAGTCTTCTTTGATTATAATCGAATGATAATTATCATTCCAATTGTCGATCGTGATGATTATTTTATTAACATCATGAAACGCAATATCCCAAACTCAGGGATATTTGCGTCGATACCTCTCTCTACATCACAACAAATCGGCTATATACAATCCTGTTCAATTCATTATTTTACATAATTAACCAAAGAAAATTGTTCGAAGAGTAAAACAAACAACAAAGCAAAACACACAAAGCAAGCATCGCAATTCTTTTCCTTCTAAGTTTCCCTCTCCCTTTTCCATTTCAAAAGAAAGTTGTAAATAAATTTGCAAAATTGATCAAAACTTTTACACCTATCTTTATCGTCTACAAATTCATCAAGCTGTCCAATACGACCAAATTTGTTTTCCCTATAAACCCGGAAAATTGGGCAATTCATTAGTAGATGTTTCGAGTCCTGAATTTCACCTCCGCAGAAGCATCCTGGTTCCTTTACCGCGCCAATAGTTGACAAAAATTTCCCAAAATTACCATGATCTGTAATGAATTGGATATTATAAAAATTTGGACGGAAAAATCTTGGGATTCCAGACACGAAAAAGCTTCTGAAAATATCATTAGTATTATCAAAATTTTCCTTCATTTTTGCGTGTAAGAATAATTTGACTATACTTGGAGCATGGGGTTCGTAAGTAATTAGATCTTCAGTGGACAGATGAGCTAGATCATATTTGATTATTCTAGATTCTATATAGTCTGTTAGGAGTGGAATTTTTGCCAAACTATGCACACAGTTTGATGAAGTGGTTTTATATGCTCTAACTGCCCATAAAATGATCTGGTACTGCATGGAATTCAGTTTTTGTTTAGAACGATTGTTTAAATATTTAAACCAAATTTCTGATCCGTATGTAAGTACAGGCCTTATTATTGTTTTATATAAAGTTAACCTCTTTTGAGTATCTAAACCCCACATATTGCCGCTTAGTGAACATAATAGATTTTTCATACGCCCTGCCTTATACAGAATATCATTTACATGCGGAGTAAAGTTAACTTTATTTTTCCATTTGTGATTTGAAAATTTCATTCCCAGAATTTTTACTTGATTGACCGGCCTAATTATATTGTTATTAACCTTAATAGGTATTTTTTCTCTGTTATGCAGGTATAGCAAATTAGTTTTCTCTGTACTGATCGTTAATTTATTTCTATTACACCATTGGATCACATAATTTAAGATGTATTCATTTGCGGTTTTTAGTCCTTCAATAGTCTTATTCCAGCAAATTATTGTAACGTCGTCTGCATAACATATAATATCTGCATTCATTGATTCAAAATTTATCAACAAATCATTTAGCAAAATATTCCATAGAAGTGGTGATAAAGGTCCACCTGTGGATATCCTTTAATTAGTTTCTTATAAAAAGTTTCTGATTCGTATGTAAATTTCACCTCCCTTTCATTATTCAAATAAGATTTTATGATCCGTATTAAATCTGAGGGAACATTATCATTATCCATTCGTTTTATAATCGCAGGCCACCATGCATTGTCGAATGCACCAGCTATATCTATAGCTATCAAGGAAGTCAACTCTTTTTGTTTATGTTCCAATATAGTTTCTATAATTTTTTCCATTCCAGTAATAGTTGATCTAGATTTCATAAAGCCATGCTGCCTTGAGCTCATTAGATTATTTTCTAAATAATAGTTACTTAATTTATTTTTTATTATATTCTCAAATGTTTTAGAGAGATTAGATGTCAATGATATAGGTCTATAACTTTTAGTTACTTCATAATTCGTTTTGCCTGGTTTTGGAATTATTTTTAAGAATGATTTTTTCCATTCATCCGGATAATATCCCATTTCTATACATGTATTGAATAATTGATGCAGAATTGGGATTATTTTTATTTTAGCTTGTCTGATCATATTGTTACTAATGTAATCAGGGCCCGGGGCTTTTTTAATATTAGTTTTTAAAATTGTTTCCTCTATTTCCTTGGATTCAATATAAACACTATTTTTATTTTTATATTAAGGCGTATAATTTCTAATCAAAATATGATCATCTTCATCTAAACCTCCAATATCATCCTGAAATAGATCGTTCATTAAACTTTTTATTTTGTCGATCTTTAAATGATCTGGTAAATTATCTATTAGAGGTGATCCTAAATTCCTATTTTTCGATCTCAATGACTTGTAAATCCTATAAACATTACCAAATGCGTTAGTTGAATGACTTTCTTCTATAAAATTTCTCCAACTCGCTCTTTTTGCCTTTTTAATTTTATTTAAATATTTATTTCTCATTGATTTATAGGTCTTTTCATAGACCACTCCATGCCGATAATACAAATTTCTAATATAGTGGAAATCGTTTTTCATATTCTCCAGCTTCCCATCCCACCAGTATGTATTTGTTTTATGATTTTGGCTTCTTGTCTTGACATTTAGTGACAGATAAGCTGCCTCTTTAATTATTTGTGTGAGAGTCTTTACAATGTTGTCGATATCTTTGATGTTTGACGCGTGGTTTATCTTGGTGATAATATTATCTACATCTTGTATTGAAATTTTTTCGGTTAATGTTTTCCAATCAGCATCTTTTTCTATAAATTTCCATGTTGAGTTTCGAACTGTCCTTTGCCTGTTAAAATTATGATAAATGTCAAAGGTTATTGCAACGTGGTCTGAAATGTGCGTCAATATAGTGGTTTTCCAGTTTTGTACAAAACTTATTGATTTTTTGTTTGAAATCGTAAGATCTATAATGCTTGAATTTCGGCAGGTGGGTATCTTAAGATTATGAATAAATAGGCTATGTTCGTCTATAATGGAGTGGAATTTGAAACCATTGGAGTTTGTCGTCGATCAAACCAGACTGGGTGTCTAGAATTGAAGTCACCACATAGTATAATAGGTTGTTTATTGTAGGTATCCAGAAGCTCCTTGATAAATTTTCGATGAGTGTCATTAAATCTATGTGGATGTATATAAAAGTTTGCAATAACAGTATTTGATTTTGCTGAATTTGTAGAGGTGGTTGTACAAAAGGAGTTTGTGAATTTATTGATTTTATTATATTTTAAACACTTATTCATAAAGATCGTTGCAGTGTATATTTGTTCATCTGTCGTTGAATGCACTATTTGAGATTCTAAATCGAAAATTACATCTCTATTAATTATATAGGGTTCCTGTATTAGGATGATATCTGGTGGGTTGTCTTTTATTGCAGCTTGAAGCTCATTTAATGCCATGAAACTTTTTCTTAAATTTTGTTGTAAACATTTAATTCATTTTCCCAATGAAATAATTTAAACTGGGTGTTTTTTATTATTCATTTATGGGAGAATATTGTGTTCTTTGGATTAATCGATCTGTTTGTATTTTATAAAGCGGGCACACGTTAGAATTTGGCCTATGACTTGTTGAGCTATTTTTATATTTAGGGTTGCACACACTTAATCAACGGAACGTGCATTTGATCCTGTTCGACTTGTACTAGTTAGTTACTTGATTGTTCAGTTGGGAAATAACTTGTTCTCTCGATTATTCTGTCTATTTGTATTTTATACATAGGACATTCCTCTGAGTTTGCTCTGTGTGATGAGGGCCTGTTTCTATACTTAGGATGTTGGAAACAATTGAAACATTTGGGAATTCCTGAGCAATCATGAACTCCCTGAACTCCACATGTCCTGCATATTGGGGTGTTAGGGCATTCTGCCGTTTTGTGGGTGGGGTTAAATTTCAGACATTTCTGGCATTGTTTCACCAGAAACCGATCTACAACAACGCATCGTTCACAGTCAGTGTAGATTTTATTGTTTAATTTCTTAATGGTTTGATAAACTCTAGGAGAAACTCGTAAAACTATGTTGTGGGTAGAGGTGTTAGTTTTTGTGCAGAATAGCACTTTAAGTTCGCTTTTCATATCCTTTAGTTCGTTGTTCATCTGACAGATTGTTTCTTTGAAGGAATTTACCTCGGTGATTTTACTAACGTTTTTAACCATTATAGTAGGATCTCTTTTGGTCGGAATGAATGTTTTGCATAGATTTGTAAGTTGGGTTGATTCGCATAATTCATCTTTTAGGAAATTAGATTCTTTCTCATCCGAAGTTTTTATAATAATTGATTTTCTTGTGTTTATAATTTTATTGATTCGGACCCTCTTATTTTCCTCTCTTAACACTCTTATCCTATCAGCAATAGCGTGGTGTACATCTGTAATGTTTCCTTCATTGAAAGGCTGCGCTATAATTACAAATTCTTTATCACTACTTTGTTTGTTATACATAGTTTCTCTCGCTGTTTGGGATTTCAAAACCTCTGAAAAGGAGGGTCTCAAGGTCTTGAGTTCTCCCTTGAATTTGTCCAGTTTCTGATCAAGGACATCAGACACTTGAACAGAAAGTTGATCCACAAAGTCCCGATTATTGATATCTCCCAAGGCCGTAATGCCTTCCTTGGTCTGCCTTACCATTGTAGATAGAAAGGAAAGATCATTTTTTGTTAGGTTTTTCTGGTTTTTTTTTTTTTTTTTTGTTTGACTTTATTGTCAAAAAAATCATAGATTTCATCTAATTCAGCAGTTAGTGTTCTTATCAGTAAATCCATTTGCAATTTTTACTAATTTCAGTATACGTCTAGTCAAACCTTATCCTATGAACTTTTCAGGAAAAACAAAAAGAATTTTAACATTATATAAAGGAAAAAACAAAATATTTACCGGAGCGATGCGACAATCCATCCGTTGCAGCGCCGATCAATTTACATCGTGAGATGTCCCTATTTCTTCCTCTATATGTCTCTCGTATATATTATATCTTAGTTAAATTTGCAATTTGTGCTATTTTTAGAGTTCCGGTGCATAATTCGACTTCCAACAAGATCATCCACTGAGTCTAGGTCATTTTTAATTTGTGAAAATATTTGAGTTTTGATCTTAAATGTTCATCGCCAAATTTTGACAACTCCAAAGCTTCATAGAAGGGCTTGTCGATTTTATGACAAAATTTGATTTAAATTAGGTTTTTGATTATTATATTCATAATTAACGTAAAATATAGTGTCCAATGTGCCTTCCTTTTGAGAGTGTTCGACAAACTTTAATCGCCTAGAGTCAAATGATGGTAAATGCCGCCGTGTTGTTATGTTTTATGTTTTGATATTAAGTATTGGATTTTTTAACCATACGTTGTATATTTTCCCAGCCCCATTTTAGAAATACCTTGTATTGCTTAGAAAGTGCTTAGAGTAGAGAAGAAGAAAATATATCTGGGTCATATAGTAGAACATAATGGTGCTGATCGTGCGACTGAAGAGTACTGATGGGGGGTGATCACTACCATCTATCAAAAATAAATCCCTCTCAGCTATCTGTTGGCTCAATATTTTCTAGAGAAGTAGCTAGTACCTCTTTCTAGAATCATTTTGAAAAACCAACCACCTATGCGTTTCTAATCAGCGTCATACAGGTTGTACGTTAAAGGCTTACCAATGGGAGCTTCTCTCTCTCCCACCGCATCTTTTTATAATCCTGAAAAAAGGCCTTGTGGCAAAAACTTCTTGAGCAAGCTGTAAAATGCTCAAAATAAGTTTTAAAGTTGAGCAGATGAAAATAATAGATTAGGATGATATAGTAGGATCAATAAAAAGGCACCTCCTGATCGTGCAACTAACCCTTGCTGGTGGCCGGCCATTCACCAGTGTAGTGAGAATCAACGGCCCGAAAGGCGCGGTTGGCTTTTCTTAACAATCATATAAAGAGTATTGGCCAAATATGTGATAAATAAAAAAATTGCAGATATTTGAGAGATGCAGATATTCCTGAGAAATTTGCATTTGCAGTTTGCGATTTGGAAGAGCCCTTTTTTATCACACCATTTATTAAGAACCACGTAAACTACAAGGGTCATTCCAAAGGTTTATGCATTCACTTATTTTTATTGAAGCTGCAACTTTCACATTTTCATAGTTTCTCAAAGTATTCACCCTTAGCATCTATGCAAGATTCCATCCGTGAAAACCAATTATCAAAGCACTTACACCAGTCATCTTCGGGGATGGAATTTACTGCATTTATAAAGGCTTGCAGTGCTTCATCATCAGTTTCAAATTTCATCCCTTTCTCAAAAATAACTTAACTTTTGGAAAAAAAAGTCACAAGGTGCTAGGTCTGATGATATGGTGGATGAATGACTGATTGGACACCAGAGTTGGCTTAAAGGTCTAATGTTTGGGCTGAGGTGTGCGGTCTTGCATTGCCATGGTGAAGAAGGACTCCTCTAAGTTGAGCTCTTGGTATGCTTTGCTTGATTTTTCAAATACTTCTAAAAGGCATTTTGTTGTATACCAGTAACTATTAACTGTCTTTCGTTCTTCTAACTTCACAATATCAATTAAACCACTTTTACTTTTAAAATAATAAGCGATCATTTGTTTTCCAACACTTCGAGCTCTGCGGACTTTCTTAGGAGAAGGTGATTTCGAATAGCACCAAAGAGTAGATTGCCGTTTTGTTTCTGTATAAAAATTGTAAATCCAAGTTTTGTCACACCTGAATTAATTTTAAAAACAGCCTTTGATTTGCCTTCATCAATTTTTTTTTCAACGTAAAATTACACCATTTGACGCGACCAAGTTTTCGGTCTTCAGTCAAGATGTGAGGTACCCATCTACTAACAAATTTTCTGTATTTTAAATGGTCATTAATGATGATGTAAATTGCTGCCGATCCAATGCCCACACTTTTTTCTCACTGCTGATACGTAATTCTTCGATCTTCTCTATGTAAATATTTTACCAGCCCAATTTTTTCTTAGGTCGTTGCTTTTGGTGGTCGACCTGAACGAGGTTCATCTTCAAGGTTGGTTTTTCCAAATTTAAATTCATTAAACCAATTAAAAACTGTCCTATTAGAAGGAGTTTTATCTCCTAAAGCTTTCATCAAACTTTCATGGGATTCTTTAGAAGTTGAATTACCTCTATTATCATAAAAGATCATGGCGCGTAAACTTTCTCTAGTCAACTCCATTGTGTCTTACGCAATGTTCAGAAATTACCGCTGCTGCTGTAAACAAAGTCACGCCCTCTATGAGAAATTGTTGTTACTATTTTAGGAAAGGTTTATGTTGGGTAAAATATGCATGTAGATTTTAATGGTATAATTTATTTTTTAATATTTTAATTATTTAATATTGATTTAAAAACCTTTTGGAGCGACCCTTATTTTTTATTTTATTTGCGGATATCAATTATTTTATTTCCAAAGCGCTATATCCCGTAAGGGATACTTGCGCCAAACAAGTTTATTTACATAAGTTATTTACATTATTCAACGCATGAAAACATTAGAGATCCAGATTTTGTAGAAAGTTTAGAATGTATTTCAAAATGATTTGAACTTCAAATATGATTTTTTATCGGAAATCAAATCGTTAAGTTCACAAACAACTAGTTCATTCTTCATTCTTTAATCTTGAAATACTGGGCAATCGATCAGTAGATGTCTTGAGGTTTGTTCCTCAATACCACAAAAGTAACTTGAATCCTCCATTGCCTTTATTCTATTTTTAAAACTTTTGAAATTTCCGTGGTTTGTAACAAATTGAGTATTATAAAAATTTGCTGATATCGAAACTGTTGAATTTTTATAATTGATCTAACTCTTGGTTACCTCAGCGGCAAAGTACGCGATCTACGTATTCTTCGTTGATCGCGAAATGCGTGGTGTCGCAGGAGACCCACTGGCGATTCTCCACCAAACTCTGCAGCGCTGGCAGAGGCGCCATATTCATTGTACATAGTGTATATATAATGCATATTATCTTTTTTTAATAGTGCAGACTGTGCACTTTGCATGTATTGACAAGATTTCAATAAAATTATTTTAATTGTGAATTGTCTAACTCTTGGTGTTGTAAAAGCTGGTGCTGTAACACCTCTCGTTTTGAAATTACTGAGATTGTAATTAATGGGTTTGAGAAAACTGCTCTCTATTGTAAGAGATTTGTTAGAGAATATTGGAACTATCAGTGTTGTTGTAATTGCTATTATAACTATTGAAATCATGACTACGAGTATTGTAACTATCGGTGTTGTGATATTTGTATTGTAACTATCGGTGTTGTGAAATTTGTATTGTAACTATCGGTGTTGTGGAATTAGTAGTGGAACTATACTACTAGTAGTGTAACTGCTAGTAATGAGACATATATTTATGTCGCAACTACTGCTATTATAACAATTGGTTTCAACTACCGCTAATGTAACAACTACTGTTGTTAAAAAGACCGCTATTTCAACACTACTGGTGTTGTAACTAAGCTTTTCAAATTTCTGTTACGGTACTCCATTTGTTGCAAAGATTACTAGAGTCAGAATATCCTTCAGTCGTGTAATGGGAATATCCTTTTACTCGCCATCTAATAACTTTTTTTTTTTTCAATTAATTGGTTTTGTATTTTACCAGGCACATTTCTTCATGTATCATTTCATTAGTAGAGGCATATATACAAAGGTTATTTATAAAATAATCACAGATATTCTACCATAGGAATTCACAAGGATTAAAACCAACTATCTGTGTACATATCTCCAAAGTAAATAACAAATTTCAATGGAAGAGAGACGAGATTATATTATGTGAATAAATGTATGACACAGAGGAGGTTCAAATGTAAACACTCAATGTATCTCCTCTTGAGCCATATTTCCTTGAGCATATGTGCTTGTATTTACGCAGGAGTGTTCATTAAAGTTTAAATAGCGCTTCTATTTAGCGGAGAAATGTTTTATCTGGAGAATCTCTATCTTGTTAATACAAAAATATGTTTATTCAATTCTGAAATTGGCTCTAATTGAGGCGAAAGAAGAAACGCGGTTCATTAGGGCGATTGGATTTAATAGCTCAATTTGGAACTGCGTAATTGGGTAAATTTTTGGGAAACGATTTTTGGGGCCTTTCATCATCTGAAATAATATATTTACTCTACACAGTTATTACAACTTCTGTTGTGTAACTAATTGAATAATCACTCTGTTTTCCCATTGTTTCTACTAGAATGAATGTTATTTTAATTATTATTGTCTGTTATAGGGTGTAAATAAAGGTCGTCCCTCCGACAAAATGGCTGTTAAGACTAAGCGCCATCTATTGCCCGTCTCCGCAAACTAGCGAACTCAGGTCGGTGACAAAGCCACAACACCAGCTTTGGCAAGCTGAGAAGAATCCACTTAGAGACCATGGTTTCGGCTAATGCCCTCGTCAGTTTAGGGCGGACTTTATTTCATGATATTCACATAGGTCTTCACTGAGTCCGATAGTTTGTGGAGATGGTTAAAAGATGGCCATTAGTTTTAGTGTCTATTTTCCCAGGAAATATCTTCTTTTATGGGGCTGCTAACCATAATGAATGATTTTTGAGCCCCGATGGACGCATAAAGCGGAATATATACAAAGCACTGTTGGAGGGGCCTGGGGACGGGTGGCCAGAAGATCATCGCCAGGTGAGGCCAGGAGAGCCGGGATGTAGAGGAGGGGGGCAGGGTGGTGATCCGCGGAGATCAGGGGGAGGCAGAGACGGGTCCAATAGTATTGAGTCTAGGGGTGAGCGTGGAGAGCAGACAGACCGCAAGACTCTGTTGCAGCCAGAGCGGACAAACTCTCTCTCTACAAAGTTAAGAGAGAGATTGAGATTGAAACTACTTTATTTCAATGTCCATATAGGATTATATTAGATAATAAAAAGGCATATATTGGATTTACTAAAATATTTATTTTGCCAATATTTCGGCTGGCTGAACGCCAACCTTTATCGAGGCATTACAATCAATAGGATTATATAGGGTTAAATACAGATAAAATAAAACTATGAATAAATATGATTATATAATGATGAATATATGAATAAATAAATAGAAAAATATTAAATAATTGATAAATATACATATTTATAAAATATATACAAGTCGTCATTGGTGGCGCTCACCGCAGGAAAGACTCCGCCACCGGTGGACTGCGAGAGTTCTTTCCCACAAAGTGGGCAGGTCGATGAAGTAAAGAGAGAGAATATGGTTTTACGGGCTACTAACTAAAGTGTATGAATTTTAAGCCCAAAATAATGTAGCAAGCAGACAATACACTATATCAAAGTATCAAGGTGCTGCACGCAACCAAGGTTGTTCAAAAGGTTAGATTCCCCATGCTAGGGAAAATAAAAGAAAGACAGGTGTTGTTTAGATAAGAAGATTAGATAAAGCAGGAATGATTCATCAACTAATGGGAAAAGATAGATTTTCTTTTTGTAAAAAATAAATATATAAAGGTTTTAGATAAAAAAAAAATGCTAATTTAAAAAAAATGTCGTAATATATAAAATTTTCGAAATTGAGATCCTATATCAAAGATTACTAGTGAGGGTACCAGTACTAAGACAACCAACCATAAAAGTACACCATAGATTGCATAGAGCGTTCAAATGGGTCGCTGCGTAAGTCGATTTCTCGAGCAGTCCGCGCCGTTGAATCGTCAAACCATTTTCCCTCTGTCCTGGGGTTACAGAGACAGCCTCAGGGGCGATCACATACGCAGGGCAGGTCGCGAAACCGATCTTAAACAGCGGCACATGCCAGAGTTGCGTCTACCAGCGGCCGCTAATGACCGGTGTTAACCATGAGGCGAGGAGTCCGAGTCACTCAGGTGATCGGAATCCTCCGCGCGGACGCGTGGCTTAAGTCTATCAGAGGCTTTTAAGAACTCCAGGAAGGCTCGCCAAGTGCTCCTGTTAAAAATAAAGTCTTTGAGTGACCCCCCCGCGGAGTGTACCCCAATTTTTCTGGACAGGTGAAAAGAAGGAGGAATCTAAGGGTATCAAGGCTGCTGCATTCTAGCACGATGTGTGACAGAGTTTCTTCCCTGTCAGCGTCGCAGTAAGGGCAGGAAAGATCGTCAATGACGCCTATCCTGTGGGCGAAACTATCCTCCACGTGTGCCCCGATAACAGGCCAACCACAATGTGCTCGCTAAGGACGATGTACGCATACCTTTTGTCTAAAAGACTCATTGGAGTAAGACCAAAGCGGGTGTGAATAGAAGAAGATTGGGAGAGGAATCTGTTCTCCCATGCTTCACGCGCGGGGCCGTAGATTGCCGATTTTACAAACGACAAAGGAGCGAGTTTGTAACAGCTTGGGTTAACAGACTCAGCACCCCGCTTTACGAGTGTGTCCGCAATGACATTACCCACGATCCCACTGTGGACCTTGATCCATTTTATGGTGCATCTGTTCCCATTGCGATTCAATCGCGAAATCAGTAGCATAGCTCTGTTGATAAGGTAATTACCAGTCTTAGAATTCAGAACTGACTTCACGACTGAGAGGTTGTCCAGGAAGAATCCTAAGGTTAGATTATTTGGTAAAGTGGTTGCGTTTTCAATGGCCTTTACCAATATAAGGGCTTCCGCCTGAAAGACATATTTTTCCAGGAGAGACGACCTTTATTTTATAGATAAATTTCCTCCCGTAAAAATTCCTTCTATATACACGGTAGGATCAGAAAGTTTCCGAACTTTTAAAAAATAGAATATAAAACACCTTTTTAAAAATGTAAAATCAATTTTACTGTAAAGAACAAAGCTCAAACTATAATTTAATTAAGCAACGCCAGCAAACAACAGAGTATACAAAAATAATTATTCTGTGGTATTACCCCCTTCCTATATGGACAGCGTCCCGCTGTAATTATCACTTGAACAGATCAGCTTGGTCCTCAGGGTCATGGTAGGGTTTCATTCTCAGTACGTGGACCAGGTCTCTTGTTTGGCGTCTCCTGGTTGGTTGGTCCACAGGTTCAACTTCGAAGGTCACGTCAGAGAGTTTCCGAGTAACCTTGTATGGCCCAAAGTACCTTTTCATCAGCTTTTCTGAGAGTTCCACCTTTCTTATCGGGATGAAAATCCATACCAGGTCACCGACGTTGTAATCCATTGCCTCGAGCTTTGAATCATATCTGGCCTTGTCCTTTTCTTGGGCTTTCAAGGTTTCTAATCTTGCTAGATTCCTAGTCCTTTCGACTCGCGAGGCAATCTTCTGACTGTATTCCTCTTGAAGATCTTCATGCGGATTTGGGAAAAGAGTATCTACAGTCGTTTCGGCTTCCTGTCCATGGATCAGTTTAAAAGGGGTGAAACCTGTCGTATTTTGTTTTGCGGTGTTGTAGGCGAACGTGACGTAGGGCATGATTACGTCCCAGTCATTATGTTTAACACTTACATAAATCGCCATCATGTTGGCTAAGTTTTGTTTAACCTCTCTGTCAGTTCATTCGTCTGGGGATGATACGCTGTCGTGAACCGATGTATCGACGAGCATTGAATGGTGAGTTCCGCAATCAACTTGGATTGGAATACTCGTCCTCGGTTCGTGATGATTTTTCTGGGGGCTCCGTGCTTGAGTACAACATCTTCCATTAAGAACTTGGCTGCTTCTTTTGCTTCCCTCGTGGGGTAAGGCTTTAGAAACGGTAAATCGAGTAAGATAGTCAGTACAGACCATGATCCATTTATTACCGCCAAAGTATTTCGGAAACTCCCAAGAAGATCTATTCCGATTATTTGGAATGGGAAGGTTGCAGGGGGAATGCGTTTGAGCAACGCAGGCGGTCTGTGGTTTTCTGTTTACTTTATTGGCATTATTTGCAATGTGCTACATACTTTCCTATATCCTTGAGAAGTCCTGGCCAAAAATATTTGTTTCTAACCCTCTCAAAGTTTTAGAAAATCCTAGGTGGCCCGCTGTAGGAGCGTCGTGTAGGCTTCTCAGTAGTTCCAATCGTAGGTGCTTGGGGATGACGAGGAGGTGTGGGTTTTCCAGGGGATCGAAGTTCCTTTTGTCCAAGGTTCCTTTCACCAGTTCATATCTTCTTGGTTCGTCTCCGGATTCTTCTATTTCTTCTATCAATTTTCTAATTCTAGGGTCCTTTCTCTGTTCAGTATCGAAGCAGGTCAGAGCAGTTATAGATGGTACATCATCTTCTTCTTCTTCGACTGCTTCTCCGATTTGCTCTCGAGAGGACTTCGGGAGAGACAGTCCGCGTATTGATGATTATGCCCGCTTTTAAAAGCCAACGTAACGTCGTATGCTCGAGGTTTAATGGCCCACCTCGCCAGTCTTCCTGTCGGGTCTTTCAAATTGGATAACCAGCAAAGGGCGTGGTGATCCTTAACGGTGACGAACTCGCGACCGAAGAGGTAGGGGCGGAATTTGTTTATTGCCCATATCACGGCCAAACATTCTCTTTCTGTAGTGGAGTAATTCTTCTCTGCCTTCGTTAGGGTTCTTGAGGCGTAACCCACTGGTCGCTCTTTCCCGTCATGGACCTGAACGAGGACTGCTCCGATACCATAGCCGCTTGCATCAGTATGAAGCTGGGTTGGCAGGTGTTCTTCAAAATGAGCTAAGACAGGTTCAGACATCAGGGCTCTTTTCAGGGATTCAAAAGCTTCTTGTTATTCTAAGTCTCAGGAGAGTTTCTTGTTTTTTTTTTTTTAGAATTTCATGGAGAGGGGCAGCTTTTTCGGCGAAGTGTTCAATAATTGTCGTTCTGTTGGGGAAACTCGATAGGGCCTGTGTTTAATTGGTCGATGGTTTCCAGTTACGATTTTATGCTTTGTTAGAGGCGTCTGTCTTACTGTATCATTATTGGTATCAAATACCTTATCAAATTGTTTCAGAATTGATAAGACTTCAGATTGTTGCTCTTCTGATAAGTCGTTACTAATCAAATTCTATAAAAATGAAACGTCACCCTTATTGTCATTCTTGGGACTAATATATTGCGCCAAATTTTCTTCAGGATCAGAGCACTCCGAGATAGCAGTCAAGTTATCTTCGTCAAAAACGTGTATTCTCCCTAGAAACATTCCTTTAGGGATAATTTGTGCTATTGGGCGAGAGTTTGCAATCCAAATTTGTCCCTTATTGTGTTTGATCGTAAGAAGTGTATAGGGAACTGATAGTTCTTTTTTTAATAATGCGCATTTTGAAGGTTCAAAAAGTACCTTGTTTCGTTCATTGAGTTCTGAGCTCATCACATTTATTTGTTTGATAGATTCGGCTGGGATGATTATGTTTTCATAGGCCATGATTCTATCCTCGGTCGCTAGCGAATTCAAATCGTCTTTAGCTTCTTCAAGCCTGATTTCGGCACGCTCACAATCGATCACGGCATTTGTTGCTTCCAAAAAATCCTATCCGAGTATGATGCTAGGGTTGCTACTGGGAAGGACGATAAATACAAGCGGCTGTCTCAACCCATTGATGCTCAAACTTATTGTGCATCGACCCAGAGACGTAACTTTTTTTGACATCGGCGACTCTAAGAGTTATCAAGATAACAGAGAATGAGGCTCCCGAGTCGATCAAGGCAGCAAATGCAACGTCATCTTTTATTATTTCAACGAAATTGTGTTCTAATTTGGCGGCTGTCTTCGATGGAGGGTTTTTAACACCCGCGGCCTCCCCCCTCGAAAGAAGACGCGACGCTTAGTTTTTTTTTTTTTTCTAAATTGTAGCGGTGTGGGGATTGGCTTGTATGGCGGCCTGGGGAAATGGACTGGCGTCTTGGGGATCTTTCTCTGTTTGGGTATGGCGATTTTCGGCGGTAGTTTGGACTTCTTTAAGAATGTTTCTCATTGAATTGAGTAGCCTGGCGGGTCTGTATGTACCCTTTAGGTCTTTCTAATTCATATTGGTCTACTGGCTGGCGATCTCTACAGTAGCGTTTGACATGGCCTGGGCGGCCACAAAAAAAAGCAGATTGGCTTGTTGTCTTGGGTCCTCCATTGGTCTGTTCGTCTTTGGTTTGGCATTTGGTTGAATACTGGTGTGTCTTGGTCAGGGTACCGCTGTCTAGGTGTCCGGGTGAATACCCTTGTTTAGGTTTTGTACTGGGGTTGTGGTCTTTGGACCAGATTAGAAATCGCGGCTAGATTTTTTTCAAGAGGCGTCAGTTTTCACTAAGGTTGGTTTTGCTATGACTATAAATAAGGCTCAATGCCAAAACTTACATTTACACCTTTACATAGTTTTGTTACAATTTTTCATTTAGATTGTTTTTGGTTTTTTTTTTTTCGTTTCTGTTTTGTTTTTAGATAACAGCTAGAGAGGTTGAAGGTTGTATGCTTGTCAGTACTTTATTAAAATTGTAAGCACATCTTTGTTATAGTTTTTATTTCGATTTTTTACAGCTAGAGTTTTTTAATTCAATAAATATGTTATTAGCTCCATTTTATGTATTCTATTATTTTCCCCATTGCTCATGTCTTTAGCAAATGCTTTTTTTCCTGTTCCCACGAATATATCATTGGGGGCCTGGATATAGGCTGCCCTAACTGCTCAGCCCTGCATTTCCTGGGGAAACTGTTGGTAGCTCATTAGATATTAATGAAAAGGTACTGAATTGCTTACCAAACAGGAGTCCTTGAAGCACAAATACTTACAGTGCCCAAAGTTGAACACACTCTATTAGTGTCAAAAATATCTTTGGCTCCTTAGGATACCAACCTTCTGGAGAGGCGTCAGTTAGCACTAAGGTTGGCTTTTGCTATGACCATAAATAAGGCTCAGGCCAAACCTTTGCTAGAGTGGATCTCTTGCTAAAAGAGCCTTTGTTTACGCATAGATATCTATATGTGGCTTTTTACCAAATGCGAATTTTGGATAGCATACATGCAAAGTTGAACTCACATATATACAAATGTAGAATTGAAATTTTATTTTCTAATTTATTAATATTTTTTATTTTTCCCACTTTAAATATTTTTATTTAATATTTTCACTAATTCCTATAGTTTCTTACCTTAAATTTCTTACCAAACAGGAGTCAGTGTTTTCTCAGTGTTGAGAGTGTAGAGTGTGAGAATGTGGAGGAGAAAAATAACTACCCTACTGAATTTCTCAATAGACTTACTCCCAGAGAAAAGCTTCCACACCGGTTAAAACTTGAGGATGGTGCCATTATTGTTTCTGAGAAATTTGAATCCTATGCAGGGTCTTTGCAACGACACACTTATGGTGATCCAGCGCATGTACTTTCATGTATTTGAAGCACAATGCTGACAGAGACCAAAGTTGGACACACTGTATTTGTGCCAAAAAATAACTTTGGCTTCTTCAGATACCAACCTTCCCTATATTCTAAAGAGGCATCATTTTCCACTAAAGTTGGCTTTTGCTTTGACTATAAATATGGCTCAAGGCCAAACCTTTGTTACAAGAGCCTGTGTTTACGCATGGACAGCTTTATGTGGCTTTTTCACGTGTGCAAACTTTGGATAGCATACATGTAACCTTGAACCACGTATAT